>CABFOW010002212.1:21364-32379 GCA_902141385.1 Timema californicum
GGGGGGGAGGGTGGAGAGGACAAAAGAGGCGAAAACTGGCAAAGAAGGATAACGTTTTCTTAGAGAACCAAGGGGAGGTTTTCAACTTCGCCAAAAAAAAAAAAAAAGATGGAAGAGGTAACGAGGAAAAACTAGATGGGAGTCGAAGAAAATAAGAACGAGAGAAGCTTCAGTATAAAAAAAAATAGAAAAGTCTGTAAGGACAAAGAGCATGGGGGAGATATAAAAGTGCAAAATTTGATCCATTAGATAAAAAGAGATTAACTCCAACTGTATAAAAATTATGTGTGAGCATACAAAGGGTAATCCTATTGATTTTTTTAAAAATTTCGGTACTAATAAGAAAAATGTGTTTCTTTAAGTTAGATCAAAAACTTGTCAACTAAGTAAAGCCTCACCTCTTTGTCTTTAAGAACAAATATGGTAAAAATAAATACCAATGTTTGTTAAAAAAAGATTGTCTAACAATATATCTCAGTAGCCGGAGAGTTGGTCAACAGAATTAGAGGTCCCACGTTTGGTTCATGGTAATGCCGAATATTACCCGTCCCAATGGCGCAGTCAGCTAACGCACTAGTTTCGTGTTGAGCTATAGATTGCCGAGTACTTGGAGACTGAGGTTAGAATCTCACTCGGGTGAAATGGAGGTGGTTTTTACTATATGGTTTTTCACTCTCCCTCCACGCATATGTGGGCTTACTTCCTTTATATTCAACCTTCTCAATTCCTAATACATTAGTGTATTAATACCTTAGCGTATAACCTGAACGGGTAGTAATACGCGGTGCTAAGTATTATTATTGTTGTTATTATTATTGCCAAATATTAATCATTAATGGAGTGTTCGAGAGGATGGAATTAGTTATTACAGAAAATAATCGTTGAATACAATAGACAATTTTAAATTTAAATTGGTTGGTAAAATTAGTAAATTTGATAAATATTCTATATTGTGTTATAAAATTAAAAACCTTCCTTTAACTTAGCATCACGTTTTACTACATATTCGTGATATACGCCTATGTACTAACTACGCTAATGAGTTAGGGACGAAGAAGGCTGAATTTAGAAGAAATGCACTCATATTTATGCGACTAGAAAGATCGAGAAACTATTTAAATAAAATCCTCCCCACCGGGGATCGAACCATTATTTCCGCGTCATCGGCAGTCTAGTCTATTGCGAGAGTAAGATCATTCCTTAAAGGTTTTATATTAGAGTTTTATTTTAGATATAGAAAGTCAAAGTTTTAAATTAATACATTACTGCCATTTTATCGTTTAAATTCTTATATAAATTTTTAAGTACATACTTTTTACCCAAGGGCTATTTAAAATATAGTAGGAACAATCGTATATGACAATTACGAAATCTATTAAATATTTTCATACGTCAAGAATTTTTTTTAGCACCACGTACTACTACATGTTCATGTTATACGCATATGTAATAATTATGCTAATGAGTTAAGAATTAATAAGGTTGAATTTAAAAGTAGTGTACCCACATTTGCGTGGAGAGAAAGTGGACAAACATTTAGGAAAAAACTCTTTCAGTAGTTAATGTACATGTTATCATATTTAATAAATATTATCAATACCTATTTTATTTCTAATTGCTTGTCTTACTACCCGTTCAGGTTTTACGCCTATGTACTAATTAATTATTATTATTATTATTATTATTATTATTATCACCGCGTCTTACTACCCGTTTGGGTTGTACGCACTTACGCTAATGTGTAATGGTAGGGTGATTGTGAGATGAAATGGAGGACCTACAGTTTAACGTGGAATCCGAACCACGGTGGAGGCCTGGCTACTAATTAATAAGTTAGGAATCTAGAAGGTTTAATTTAATTTAGAGGGAATGCACCCCAATTTGCGTGGAGAGAAAGAGGAATACCATTTAGAAAAAAAATCACCATCGGTGCACCCGACAGAGTTCAAACCACGATCTACACGTCCTTAGCAGTCTAGTCCAACAAGAGAGTAGTGCGCTAGACCACGGGGCCACCGAAGTGGGTATCAATACCTATTAAATAAACACTACACCGTACAGAATTTCTCAATTCTTTACCTAAAAATTGAAGTATATACTTAATATTCGTAAAATATGTGAAACGTAATAATATACATTGCTGCAGAAACATAACATACAAAATAGCCTCCCATTTCTCCAAAGAACATGAATGAAATAATATAGACTGTTACAGAAGAAACATTTGGAAAAGAAGAACATCTATGTCCACCAAAGAGCATAAAAATAAACTCCTCCATTTAAAGAATATATTTGCTTATATAACGGACATTACTGGTTTTATAAAAATATATTTCAAATAAAAGGTCTATATTTGTATAGTTCTACAACTTTGTATTGACAAGTTATTTCATATCTCAATGAGTGCTGGAGATATTCTCAAATTTAGAAATGTATGCACATGTAAGGAAACCTAAGTCATTTTAATGGAAAAACGAGATGGAAAATTTGGTTTGTAATGCTAAAAAAAAAATGCCGAAATATTAATTTAAATCAAAATTTTTAGAAAGAAATTTGAAAAAATCGATAATTTCTCTTTTATCCTTAATTTTAGAGTTAGAAAGCCAAGTCAAAATCATTCCATTAAAAAAATTTATGGAAATCTTAAATACCAAGTTTCATCCCAATCGCTATAAATGTTTCGGCTCTAAGCCAATATACAGATACTCACAGACGGACGGCACCGCAAAAAAACGCTCTTCCGGGTTCATTTGGTCATGAAACGTCAATTTCCACTAACATATCGAGTTCAATCTTTTTTTTTTTTGCTGATCACAATACTTTCTCTCCAAGGTGTAACAAGAAATTAGAAACATGAATATATAATCTTTACCAAAACAAAAATAATAACGTGGAAATCGCAGTTTCAAACTTTTGGGTAAAAATAAATGTTCACGCATGTTTATACATATATATATATGTTTACATATATATATTTCTTCTTTTCTTGTTTGCCCCGTTCCTACACCAAGTGATCATATACCTGGAAATGTTATATTCAAGTGTTGCCAACTACGGGTATTTATATTTCCCCACCAGCGCAAACATTACGAATGTAAGGTCATTTCTTCTAGTATGCGCAGGGCAGACATTTTGGATGTTGGCGCCAGGATTAATGGGTGAAAGTGCGGGTGAATCTGGGCGGGAACGGAGCGAAATGGGGGTAGGGTGAAAGGGATTGTGGGTTAAAAAAAGAAGAAGAAAGAAAGCGAGAGTTCGGGTAAAGGACAGAGAAGAGGCGTTTTGGGACACTATCGTAACGTGAAACATTCACTGATGTCTTAAAAGTACAGGTTGATCTAATTTCAAGATTATCTTTGCATATATATATATATATATATAGATATATAATATAGATAGATAATATAGATAGCTAGATACATATATAGATACATACATAGATAGATACATATATAGATACATACATAGATAGATAGGCCTACATAGATAGATATATAGATACATAGATAGATATAAATATACATATATATACTACCGGGAAGCATTTATAGAAACTTGCTATACGGCATTGATTTACTACGTATGCTGGTTGTAAGTGTAACTTAGTGTTATGGACCTGGTTCAACCCTCATTGAGATGGTTTTGTTGATATTTTCCACGTCTATATTTATTGAAGACTTGTAGTATGAGTGTTTCTTAGCTTATTACACGTGAGGTATCTATTATTCGTAAAACCCACCTTATGTTTTACACACATCTAGTAAAAATGTTTTTATCAATAACTGTAAAAAAAAACATTAAAAGATAGAAATATTTACGTATGAAACTATTTGGTTCTATCGTTGTTTAACACTGATTATTTTTTCGATAATTGCAATACATTAGTGTTCATTAAAACAAATATTTCTTAAAATATAATTTTACTACAGATATGTAGTAAATTCTTAAATTATTACACTATAAGGATTCTAGTGTGTACCTGCCACTATCTTAGGCAAGTTTAAAATGAACTCATTGATATAGTTTTTAGCCTTACATTTTTACATTCTCTTGACACTTAAAATAAAAAGTAGCCCTATTGTGATCGTTAAAAAAATATAGCTATAGATTTTGATTTAAAAAAATCAACGTTTTATGATCCCTGAAATCAAAAATGTTGTTTTCTCAATACCGTCTATCTGTCTGTCTGTCTATCCGTACCTTGGGCTAGAGCTGAAACATTTGGGTTAAAACTTGATATTTGAGATATTCATAAAATCCCCCTGATGGGTTTTTGGAGTTAGATAACCATAAATGTAAGGGTAGTTTACTGAAGGGCAAAAAGAATAAAGAAAATCAATTTTCTCAAAATCCACTATAACGATTTTGATTTGATTTTATATCTAGACACTGTTTTTCATTATAAACAAGATGGATGATTTCATTTTCTCATAAAAATGAATTTAGGGTACTTTACACCGGGGAAATTTTCACATTTTCGTAATTTATCCGTAACTATTTAAGATATAAAATAGTTTTATCATTGTAAAGTTGTAGTACATCAGAAAAATTTGAAATACATTTTTATAAATAAATTATTTCTGAGCTATAAGCAAAATATATATACTTTTAATTTAGGTCTTTGAAAATGAATTTTATTCTTATGCTCTTTGATTGACAAAGATATTTCTCTTTTCTCACTTTTTCTGTAATATTGTTCCTATTTCCTAGTGCCAAAAAGTAAGTATGTAACAGTGTATATTATTTCATTTATGATCTTTGGTTTAATCTTTTTACAACAATATATAGATATCTTATTTAATTTAACAAATATTATGAGTTTTTTAAAGTAAATATATATTAAGATGAAATTGGGATAAAGTCTGCGCAATGGACATACCTTTTATTATAAAATAATATAAAGGTGATAAATAATCATTTTCTGCAATTTTAAAGGATACATTTTGCACTTCTTTGATCAAAATGAACTATCGGGGGGGAAAAAATCAACCTTTAAAAAAAAATTTAAACAAGGTAATGAAATAAAATCTTTGCATATAACCTGAACAGTTAGTAAGAATTGGTGCTAAAAAAATTAAAATGCTTAAAATAATAAATAATAATAACTGTTTTGTAGTTTTGAAGCTTCAGATATTCAACTCAAATAAGAAATTCTGTACTGTGTTAGGATATTTCCTATCAAATAAGTGTTGCCTTGAGATACTATTGAATTTTTTCATACCTTCACTATCATTTTCTCAACTAATCTTTTTTACTGCTAGTTAATTAGATTTATTAAATATACATAAACCCGATTTGATTTTTTTTAGGATGGCGAACTTTTTCTTTTCAAACATTCAAAAATATGCAACCAGCCTTTCAGATGTGGCAGATAGATTGCCTATACAAATTATATCACAGTTCTAAGATTTCTAGAGAATACATTCCTGTAATGCCGCAACTAGTTGATCAAATGGCTGATTGACGATATCAAAGTTTCCCGGTGACTGGTACTTAGACTTCCGGTTCGGTGTACTAAAGCATTGAATTTTAATTATTTTTTTAAAAAAAATTCCACGAAAATATAGATACACTTCCTCTAAAATATTTCTTCCACATTCCTATCCTATTAATGTCAATATACGGTGAGCTCTGATGTAGGGATTGAGAGTTAAGGGCAGGTGTTCCTGCAGTTTTTATATCAAAGCATATTTTGGTCAAGATAAATAAATATTTATCTAGTAGAAGTAATGTTCTTCACATTTATATTGTGATAGAAATGGTTCTTGGATATCTTTCAAGGGTGTCCTAATTGGCCCTTTTCATCTGGCGTGGAAATGCAGGGCCATGGGAACAAATAGATTTATTCAAGAATTTTAATTGTTTTGCAGTTTCCTTTTTGGAAATGGTTTGTTCAAGAATAAAAGCATGTTGATCAAGTTATACTTTTTATAAACACACGTCGTCAATAACTTTAACAGTGATCAAATATCGATAAAATTGACATTTTTCAATAGAAAACTTCTGACTTCATAACAAGAAATAAGAAAATCTAACAAATAATAAACATCGATACATTATCCTAGAAGGGGTTTTAAAAATATTAGCATAAAAATTTCACCCATTCTCGAGAAAACTGATATTTCCAAGCGTATGATTTTTCCGCAAGACCTGTCCGGTAGCTAGCACCATCTACTGTTTCCGTGATCCATCTGTTCTTGTTGGCGCGGAAGGATACCACGGCAGGGCCAAGGAGGGCCTTGATGACGGATTTTCCTATCGTTTAAAAAAATTCTCATCTAATCCCACTATACTCTTGGCAGATATTCATCATCTGTTGATATCACCATGTGAAGAAAATTAAACTCTATATTTCTACAGGAGCAATATTTTAGTTATTTCAATAAACAAAAAAAATGCTATAAAATCTGAAAAAGAACTAACCTTTTCTCTGGTTCTTTACATTCCTACACTAAGAAGCGATACACGTCCATAATTAATTTTTAAGCGAACTTTATTTTCAATCATATTAGTGTAAAATGTCCCTGTATTAAAATTAAACCTATTAATTTCTCGCGACCCTACCCTTTGGGTTGAGAAATTATTCTGATCTTTAAAAATAATAGAATTCGAGATCTTGAAGGAAGCTGACCCACTGAATCGGAAAAATTGTTTTGGCGTTGCCGACTGTTTGTCTGTGTATCCGTATCTCCACCCAAAACCGAAACCATTTCATCGATGGGGTTAAAACTTAGTATTCAGGGTTTGCATAAGGTTCCACCAAAGAGCTATACAAATTAAATATTAAAACCTAAAATTAAGGGTAATATACTTAAGGGATACAAGATAAAATATATACATTTTTTTAAATCGGCTTTAATGATGTTGATTAAAACTCGTATCTAGGCTATTTTTAACAACACAATCAAAAAAATCTCCTACTATAATCAGATCTCCTCAAATTACTGAGATACAAAATAGATTATCATTTAGATTAAAAATATAAAACTTGTATTTGAAATATATCTTTATAAAAACAATAGTTTCCGATCTATTTGCAAGCAAGTATTAATTGTCTGATAAATTGATTGTTATGTACAGTACTGAGCTTTGATAAACAGAGATATTAGGGCTATATTTATCTCAATATGTTTCTGTAAAATGCTAGAATATGATTCACTTTTTATTTCATGTTTCTGCTAAATTGTATTTTATTTAGTTTCAGGAATCCTACAGTTTTTAAGTAAATCTTTCCTTTTCCAGATAAGGGAGATAGAAAAGTCAATGTGGTCCTGTGTAGCATTTTCTAGCAATAAGAATAATACAATAATATCAGAGATTTAATTTCCACTCTTTAGTTTGATTTTATTAAAAATTAACCCACGACGAATCTAAAAAATTGACAAAACATGTTATTACAACATTACACATTTGTATAATATGACGTCAAATAGAACCGCTTGATTTTTAAAATAAAAATGTTAGAAATCTATAAAAAATTAGTAAAATTTTATTTTGAGAATTTATCTTTGAAATTGAAACATTTTGTTTACATTTTATAAATTTCTACCTATAGGTAACATTATGAAGGTCATCTACCAGAATGTCGACATGTGTTGACCTTAATAAATCCCATTATATTTAATAAGTGATTTTTTTTAAAAACAACCTGTCTTACTACCCGTTTGGGTTGTACGCATTTGACTAACCACTCGAATGTGCTAGTGATAGTAAAGGTTGAACTTGAGTGGAATTTAGGGGGGGGGTAGTGAAAAACCATTTGAAAAAATTCACTTATCTTTGATATTATGGGTGAAAAATGTGGAGAGGGCAACTGCCCCCACTTTCTTCTTCATTCCTCCTCGGGTACACCCCTTACTCAAAGGACAGTAGAACAATGTCCCCTGAGAGTCAGAAATATCATTTCGGTGATTTAAAGAGATTATTGTTATCACACAAGTTGTTATCCAGTTAATAAATATGTGTCAATGGCAGGACCTAATCGTTAAGGTGGAATGGAAGACCACGCTAAAAAAGGTCAGTGGATTTTCAGTTTTTATTGAAAACGTTTTATGGCTAAAATAAATAAATATTGCTTCAGTAGAAGCATAGAGTTTAGTTTTCTTCATATGGTGATATCAACAGTTTTTTAATATCTGTCATGAGCATGGTGGAATAATCTAACAAACTTTTAAAATTAAGAGAAAAAGTTGTTATTAAATTTCAGCACACCATCGAAAGAGATTCAAAAATGTTTGGGGCTACCATATTAATAAAATTGAATCTAGGATTGTACTGAAGCAATATTTTATTTTGTAAAAAAAAAAACTTTGCCATAAAAACTACAAAAACACTGGTTTTTACATACGTACCCTTCTATTCCACTTGGAGGTAATTTGACCATCAAGATTTTAATGCACATTTTTAACAAAGTGTATAGTTATAGACTATAAATAATTATTCAATGCATTCAAATCATTGAAGTTAACGAGCTGTAAGAGGTCAAACACTCTATTTTATGATTTTCGTACGTACAACTGTTAAGTTAAATTAATTAATATATGGGACTGAAGTTTGGTATAACTAGATATGCATATGAGGTGTAAATAATGAAATACTTATATTAGTAATAATATTAAAAATATTAGTATTTTACTATTGCTAAGCAAAAATAATTAATAAATGGTACTGAAATTAACTATAGCTAAACATGCATATGAGATGTACACAATCAAGTATTTATAGTATCAATATTATTAATTTGTAAACACATATAAATGTTTAGATACTAAATTTCACCCCCATAAACTAGACACTAACATTGGTAAGAAAAATTTATAATACAGCAAGTTTGACTCCTTATAAATCGTGAACTGTCATGATTTGAAATCAATGAAAAACTATTTATAGACCTGTTAAAATTTGTCAATACAATTTTATTGTTAAATAATCTCAAAAAAATAGTAATTAAACTCTAATTATATTGGAGCCTATTAAACTTTAAAAGAACGTGTCTTTAGAGCCCTAGTTAGTATGTGTGTTAAGTATAGCCTTAAGAGAACAAAATACTTTGGATGTATTTTGCATTCTTTAATATAATTTAATTAGTAATTTATTTTAACTATTTAATTTTCCAAAACCTTAGCTTAGAAGGTGCGTGTCTGTCTACTGAGCTAAAAGTACCGAGTTCTATTCCCCGCATGACCGATAAAAAAACCTCGTTTGGAAAATGTTGGTTTCGTCTTTCACAGTGACGAATTAACACCTGGGGTCTAGTTGTGTCTGTACCCGATTTACGTTAAATATAATAATCAGTCGGTTCAGAAAGTAAGTGCACGTTAAATATTTAAATTTAAAATAACGCTACCCTCATCTCATCAGTTGACACGTGGTCATGGCATCAAGATAATTTACCTTTATTTGCCCATGGTAGAAAGGTCAGGATTCAAATCCCGGCCTGATATATTAAGACTGTTTTTTGTCATTTTCCCTTCAAAGTAATGCTGGTACATTTAATCTAATTATACCGTATCATCCCTAGTTCACTATTATGATTAAATACAGATGTCTTGGAAGAGTAATGTGGAGAAAACAAAATGACTGTTTGTTTTCCATTCTTAAAATTATTTTATAATACATATTATGATTACTATTACTGTCTGAAAGTATATTTTTAACATAAAAACAATTCTAAGGGGAAAACAATTTGAGTAACATTCAAGAAATAAAAAAAATTGTATCGATATAACAAAAAGATAAATCATCAAAATTTAAGAAAACAACTTTTTCTTCCCCTATTGAAAACGGTGGAGGTTTAATATCGAGGAAAGAGTTGGAAATTGAGGGTAGAGGAAGTGGGTGGAGGGTGGAGACAAGGGGGGGGGGGAGAGGTTAGGGCTTTGAAGGAAACGAAGCTGTCGTCTAAAAGAAATCACACACCGGGAGAGCGAACAACAAGCAGAAGTTCTTGGATCGCATCCAGGCGCCATTCCAAGACATTAATATTACAGAGGTTCTATACTATATTTTTTTATTTTATTTTTAAGTTCAGAGCAAGAAGGGACTATTTCCCTCAATATTTGATGAATATTGTTTTATTGTAAGACCTTGGCACAAAAAAAGGGGGGTCAACGGACTATCGCTACTTGTATGTAGAAATAAGTGCATCAAAAAGCATTAGTTGATTTTGACATGTTTGAAAAACATGTTTTAGGCATAAAATATATCCCTGGATATTAATCTAAGTGCAACACTGCTCTAGACACTCTTTTAGCAATATACTAGACTGCCGATGGCCGAGAGATCATGGATCAATACCGATCCTTTTTTTTCTTCTTAATAGCTTTCAACTATTTCTCTCCTCAAAAATGCGGGTACTCTTATTCCACCTGCCTCATTCCTAACCCACTAGCGTAATTATCCCATAAGCGTATAACCTGAACGGTTGGTAAATGTGGAGTGAAAGATAATGTTTGATTAAAAGTTAATTTGAAATATATTTTTAGAGCAGACAACGTACATCAGTACAATATAATAATGTTTATAAAGTTATTTTGAAATATATCATCCGACTACGATATAATATAGTACATATTTACGTAAATACGTTCTTAAAAACTTGATTCGTGGTCTTTTATTTTATTTATTTTTGGTATTAAGCGTGCACTTTCTCAACCGACTGATTATATCAGAACACGAGAATTTCTATGAACGAGCACGAAAGAGCTTTAAATTTGCTGGGAAAGGTATTTTCACATAACTTACAGGGTGGTTTTAAATGCCACATATCGACATAAAACCGACGGCTTTATTCCCCCTCTGGAGGAAGTTGTACTATTGTGTTTATCGCTCAAGAAAAATTCATCAACCATGTCTGGGTTCAAACCCGCTAAGATTGAGTCCTAAGGTGAGAACCTCACCCAAAGACCACCGAAGTGGACTTCTTTATATTGAAAATATTGGTTTTAATTTTGTAATACTTTACTTTCAGATCGGTGGCCTGGCGGTCTAGGGGTAAGGTGTCAGACTTCTGTGCT
>CABFOW010002212.1:33084-46778 GCA_902141385.1 Timema californicum
AAAAACAGTGTATCAAGCGTAAAAAATAAAGAAGAAATAGAGAGAACAATAGTAAATTCATTCAAAGATGGGAACAAAATGAAATATTAATATAAATAAAGAGACATTTAGTTACATTACACTTTTCAAATTTGCTAAAAAGAAAATCACAAAAATTGTCAGATGAAAATATATTCACACTCCGTAGATTGTTGTTCTAAAGCAGATGAAAAAAAATATAGTTTTGTTTGTTCTACATTTCACACACTCGTTTAGTGAGATTGGTTTAGTAATAAGGGTGCGAAAAAGATTTGTTGAGAAGAGCTACAAAATGAATTGTGTTAAGTTCTGTGAATAAAAACACTTGAGTAGCTTTTTTTATGTTTTAAATTATGCTCAAGCATGATTATGATGAGACTATACATAAGTCTCGTCTATCTGTGGAAATGGAAAAAGCAAAATTGCGCTTATTATTATTATACACCGCTAATATGATAATGATTTTAAGCAGAGAATCTAACTGAAATAGGTATATATATATTCTGGTTTTCTCAACGGTTACCTAAACAAACATTTTAAATGTTCCATTTCCCTTTATATTCGGTTCTTAGTTGGTTTTCAATTTTTCAATTTATATTTACTCTCTACTAACATTATAAAATATTTCACTTTTCTCTAGCATTTCGTCATAATAATAATAATAATAATAATGTTTAGCACCACGTCTTACTACCCGTTTGGGTTACACGCTTTACGTACTAATTACTCTAGTGAATTAGGAATTGGGAAGGTTGAATTAGAGGAAGTGAACCCACATTTACGTGGAGGAGGAGTGGAAAACCATTTAGGACCCCTCCCCCCCAGTTCACCCGACCGAGATTCAAACCTCGATCTCATCCCCGTCCTCAGCAGTCGAGCTCAACACGACAAGGGCGTTAGCCAACTACACCACCGAGGCGGGTAGCATTTCGTCTTAATACCCGTGTTAGTATGCACTTATGTAATAATTACGCCAATGGATTAAGGAATTAAGAAGGTGATATTTTAGAAAATGTACCCTTTTTGGGGTAAAACCACACTCAGTACACCTGACTGAGATTACGAACCGTAATCTCCTTGTCATCGACAGTCTAGTCTACTGCGAGAGTAGTTCGTTAGACCATGCGGCCACCAAAGCAGGTATATAAAAGTTTTATATAAAAGTATTTAAAATTACTTTACAGTAAAATATGAGCTATTTGCATAAAATATGATAAAAAGGTGTCATAATTCATAATATTTATCAGGAATATCAAATTAATTTCATCATTAGGGCCAAGTAACATTGAAAGTTGAAAATACTGCAGGGGCCTCATTTCATTAAGTTAAATACCGTCACCATCTTTAATTCATAATAAATCAATTTTAAAATCCTCACAATCACAAAAAGAAACTTTATATTCAATACAATTTTAATACTTACTCTTACTTTTCAGAAATTTGAAACTTTTCTAAGCAGGGGTGTGTTTAACTAACCCTATTAATTAATGACAAATCCGTGTCCGTAGAATAAGTCTAACATAGATTCATAAACGCCAGAAAACAATTGGATTTATAACGTTACTGGATGAAGCTGTCCGGCAGTAGGAGAACAAACGGGGATAGAGGAAAATACAAATAACAAGACAATTGTTTTGTGGCCTATTGAAGTTCCTCATTATATTCACAAAGATCCATTATGACCTCCATTTACAGTTACCTTTCGTTTCCCGGGAATTTAGGTCTTAATAATCAACCAAAATATAATGTAGAAATTTGATATTTTCATAGTGCAAAAAATTCAATTTTTAAAATATGTTTATATGTCTATATATACACACGGTTATAGAAAATAGTTTTGTGTTAGTTCAAGTAAAAACCAAAATCATGCAATATTAAAGGTTTGATCAATTTTTAACCTAAGTGCAGCATCTTATTGAAACTGTATCGGTCACATATGTGCCCCCCCTCTCAGCTTTCTGTTCCTTTTCATAATATAAAGCAACTGTTCACACACTCCTGTATAGCCAAGATTGCATATATTTAGTGCGCAAATTTGACATAAAAAAACCAATCTCTGGTGATTATAGAGTCAACATTACGTACATCAATCTACACTTTCTAGGATAATTTCCCATTTACAAATATTATTTATTATCTCGAAGGCTGTATTTATTACTACAGCGTTTATAAACAGATGAATTGTAACGAATATTGCATCGGTTAATCAAAAGGACCACGGGCCGCACTAAATCATGGTTTTAGGCAACAAGTATGACTTGCCTGAGCTAGATATGAATAATTATTATATATGCTTTAGGGTTTCATTTGAACAAAACAGCATTTAAATAATTTGGTTTGACACAACTCATTGGAATATGATATATACATGTGTATAATTTTAAGATTCTCTAAGAGGCTATTAAAATAATTTTATGGCATTATTCTTGATTTAAATCTAAATGCCTTTAGTTTTTAAATTTTATTATCTTCTTAGTGCCTTGAGTTATATTATTATTATTATATTTAGCACCGCATCTTACCACCTGTTCGGGTTATACGCTTTAAGTACTAATTACTCTAATGGATTGGGAATGTTGAATTAGAGTAAGTAAACCCGCATTTGCGTGGAGGGAGAGTGGAAAAGCATTTAGGAAAAACCACCCCCAGTGCACCCGACCGAGATTCGAACCTCGATCTGACCCATCCTCGGCAGTCGAGCTCAACACGACAAGCTCGTTAGACAACTACGACACTGAGGTGGGTCTTGATTTATAGTCTTGACAAAATACTTAAATCAGATTTAAAATGCATATTTTAATGTTTAGTAATATTATATCATCTCGCCAGGAAATCAAATACAAGATTTTGTTCATATCAGAAAACATAAAAGTGCTATTTTATTAAATCACTTAAAACAGTGAAATAAGCTCAGCGCTGTAGTCATTTACAAATTAAAATTAATATTTTTCAATTTCATTGTATTTTAAAAATATTGTAAAATGGTTTCACTGATATCAATTAGAATACAGCAATCCGTACTACGAGATGACGCTTGATTAAAGCTTTACCAACAAACTAAGTTGGACATTGTCCATGTGGTTTTATGGGCCACTAAAGAGAGGGGGGAGTAAATGCGATAAAAGGTATTTTTTTATTTTTTTATACCAAAACTTTTTTTAAAAAATTAAATCTAATGTTGCTTCAGTAACAATATAATAGTATAATTTTATTCACACGGTGACGTAATCAGTACTTTAATATCTGTCAAGGCTGTCCTGAAATGTATTGACAATTTTTTCTCTTAATTTTAAAGATTATCATCTAATGACTTGTTCATTACAAATATTTAACAACTGTTGTTATCACCAAGAGAGAAAAAAAATAACTCTTTGTTTCTACTGGTGCAATATTTTATTTATTTTAGCCAAAAAAAAAGGTTTTGCTAAAAAAAATTTGCAAAAACACTGATCTTTTATAGCATCCCATTCCCCCAAGCTAACCTTGATGTATTACTTGCCTTGCCATATTGTAAAATAGTTCCGCCCTGAATGATATATATTCCAATCCATCTCCCAATATGTTTGAACAATTAACGATTAATTAAACAAAAAAGTAATCTCTTCACTGCACCAGTATACACATTCTATAAATGTATTTGAACTTTCTAACATTGTATTGTATCACGTTCTTTGGTGATTTATTTCCAAATTACTTCATAAATAGGATTATCTTCTCATGGTGTTCATTGAAGGTTTTTAAAAATTTAATTTCTTCTTCATTTATTTAAATTCCACTAAATATCGTTTGAAAATATTCATCTTTGATGGTTTTTTGACATTTAGTGGCGCAGGAAATATGAATTTCGATTAGAACACCTGTTCAAAATGGCTGTGTACGAACAGCTTATAAAACGAGTATTTGTTTGACTGACACCTTAACCCACCTGATCAGTCAACAACAAATTAACAAATGTAACTTAATGTAATCAAACTTTTGACTCTCTTCGGTGACCGATGGTCCAAGGTGTCACACTCACAATATACATAGTACTGACATTTTAATTTTTAAATAATTTTTAATGATGATTTTAAGTTAATTTCTTGTTCAACTGGAGTATTTCTTATTTCTGACTGCCCCACCCACACATACATGCTGACTTTCACTCAAGATTTAAATGAGAAAAAGTTATAAAATGTGAGAAAAATCATTCCTCAATATTCTTAATATGTTAGTGCTTACTGTTGAGTGTTATTGACACTTTTACACTCACATTGGAAGATTTATGTATCTTTACCTCACACAAACTACTGTGACAAGGTAGGATAAAATTTTACAGTATAAAATTAGGCTAAAGAAGAGGTACATAAAATTAAATAATAAAAAGCTATAGCTATAGTATAATTCATGAACAAACTATTATTTTTCGATTTAAATTGCGGTTCTGAAGCAATATATTTTTAAGGAACCTTTACTGGCTATGATTCCTTAGTTAAAACTGCAAAAAAAATTTACTTGACTATAAGCTTCACTAAACAATTAACTATGAACAAAATTAAAGATTTTTAGTCTTTTCCATAATTTTCCTACGAAAAATTAAAAAAGAAATTTTATAAAAGTAACAAAGAACATTAAACATTTTATTTTCTAGAAAAAATACATGCCTGTAAATGTTTTATTTTCCATAAATAAAAAGTAAAAATCATATCCTTTCTTTCTTTTATACTCTTTACATACAAAAAGAATTCTGAGAGAGTTTTTTTTATCTGCCTGCATCTATAACTCACTTATGTAAATATGTATAGCACCCACTCATAACGTTCCTTCCCTTCCACGACAAGAAATTGAACCAGGGACTCCGCTACGTAATGCCGATCACGTAGTGACGGAGCTACCGGGGCCGGTCGTTCCATCAGAGCCCTCCCTCTTCCCACCACTACCAACCAAGCCGAGCTTCTAAACCTTACCAAGCCGCATGGGCGTCTCTGCACAGAGTACAAATGACGCTCTATCCGTGCCGAGACGTTTCGGGGGTAGGAAAAAAGAAAGTGAGAGAGAAACAAGAAAAAAGAAAAGCATATTTTCTTTCGTTAACCATTTTCACCGCTTTCAAACATTCATAGACGTTGAATAGATATTCCTTTGGTTAGGAATACACACATAGCCTACATCTCCTAGGAGTTAGCTAGAAATACACACTTAGGATCAGTTTCGTAATCAGATTTAGTGCTCCTCAATTGGGGCGTTATACTAAATATATGACGACACTTACTTAGATTAGAATATAATGGGGCTTTTTAGAATATAAAACTGACCCATTACACTTTTATTTAGGTAGGTGTCATTCTGCATTTAGTAATGCACCGTACTAGAGGTGTACTAAGTCTGACCATGAAACTGGTCCCTAATATACATTGTTGAGGTGCTATGGAAGGGTACGTGAGAAAGAGCCGGTGATTTTGAAGTTTTTATGGCAAAACTTTGTTTAGATAAAATAGATAAAATATTGCTTCTGTACAAACATAAAGTTTAATTTTCTTCACATAGTTTATATCAACCATTCCTGAATATCTGTCATAAGTAAGGTGGGATTATTTGACGAACTTTTTAAATGAAGAGAAAGAGTGGTCATTCAATTCCAGAACATCCTTAATAGATATTCAAGAAATGTTGTGATCCCTATGTGAATAAAATTAAATTTTTTGTTTGTACTGGAGCAATATTTTTTTTTATTTTGGCAAAAAAAAATGTTGCCATAAAAACTGCAAGAACACTGTTTTTTTCTCACGTCCCCTTCCATCCCACCTTAATAGTTTTCCATTTGGAGAAGTGTGTTAAAGGAAAAACAGACGATATTAAGTATAAACAACTTGTAAAATTGTTAATCATAACGATATTTATCCTCAGTATTCAATCCGTTAGTTAGATTTATTTGAACTCATACCTTTGTGAATTATTAACGACAATATTTAAATCTTGGCTTATAATATCGTCTAGTTAGGTTGGTCTCTGATGGGAAGGTTGGGCTTCGAATGCTGTCCAGGATTACCGAGGGTGTTTTTGTCTAAATAACTCCCCACTTTCTCTACACGTGAGTGTAGGTACCATATCTCTAAATTATATTGTTTTCATCCCTACCTATATAGTTCAATTAAATGTGGATAAGCTAGTTGGATATTAGAGACACGGTGCTAGAAGATAATAATTATTAAACATTATTTTAGATAATTTACAATTTTAAAAAAACTCTATATCATCAACCCTCAAGCAAGAAATACCGAACGAGTGGCCGCAATATGTTGGCTAAGATTGTGCCAACTTTTTGCGACCCGCCTTTGAGGCGTAGTTGGCTAACGCGCTAGTCATGTCGAGATCTACTGCTAAGGACGGGGAGATCGAGGTTCGAATCTCGGTCTGGTGAACTGGGGGTAGTTTTTCCAAAATGGTTTTCCACTCTCCCTCCACAAAATTGCGGGTTCACTTCCTTTAATTCAACCTTCCTAATTCATTATCGTAATTAAAGTTTATAACCCGAACGGGTAGTAAGACGCGGTGCTAAATAATAATAGAAAATTTGCGATAATAGAGTGTCATGTGGTCAGCACAACGAGCCCTCCTGAAAACTTTGTTTAGATAAAATAGATAAAATATTGCTTCTGTACAAACATAAAGTTTAATTTTCTTCACATGTTTATATCAACCGTTCCTGAATATCTGTCATAAGCATGGTGGGATTATTTGACAAACTTTTTAAATGAAGAGAAAGAGCGGTCATTCAATTCCAGAACATCCTTAATAGATATTCAAGAAATGTGGTGATCACTATGTGAATAAAATTAAATTTTTTGTTTGTACTTGAGCAATATTTTATTTATTTTGGGCAAAAAAAACGTTTTGCCATAAAAACTGCAAAAACACTGGCTTTTTCTCACGTCCCCTTCCATCCCACCTTAATGGTTTTCCATTTGGATAAGTGTGTTAAAGGAAAAACAGATGAAATTAAATATAAACAACTTGTAAAAGTGTTAATCATAACGATATTTATCCTCAGTATTCAATCCATTAATTAAATTAATTTAACTCATACCTTTGTAAATTATTAACGACAATATCTAAATCTTGGCTTATATTATCGTCTAGTTTAGTTGGTCGTTGATGAGAAGGTTGGGCTTCAAATGCTGTTCAGGATTACCGAGGTTGTTTTGGTCTAAATAATTCCCCACTTTCTCTACACGTGAGTGTAGGTACCATATCTCTAAATTATATTGTTTTCATCACTACCTATATAGTGCAATTAAATATGGATAAGCTATTGTAGTGTGATATTAGAGACGCGGTGCTAGAAGATAATAATTATTGATCATTATTTTAGTTAATTTACAATTAATAAAAAAACACTCTATGTCATCAACCCTCAAGCAAGAAATACCGAACGAGTGGCAGCAACATGTTGGCTAAGATTGTGCCAACTTTTTGCGATTAGAGAGTGTTATATGGTCAGCGCAACGAGCCCTCCGGCCATTAATCTTGGTTTTCCAGACCAGTGCTGCTACTTTTTTTTATTCAAGTAGCTCCTCATTTTTCCTCACGAGACTGAATTGACTCCGTTACAGACCCCACTGTTTCACGTAAAAATCTGGAAAAACCGGGGATCGAACCCGTGACATTTGGATCTGTATCCAAGAGCTCTGATCACTAGAACATAGAGTGAGTAAAATATATTTACCTACTTTAAAATAAAGGTCCACAAATGAGAGGAGGAACATGATGATATAATTCTGCATTCACTTAATGTTCTTGTCGAACTTCAGTTTCTAAACTCTGCCACTGTGTTACACACACAAAGACTTTTTGTTGTTGTTTTATGTTTTTGTTTTGTTCACAGGAAATAAGAGAGAAAGAATTAAAGAGAGAGACAGAGGAGGTGCAAAAAAAATACCCAGTATTATTTAAGATCTGCGCAAACTCGCGGAAAGGGTTTTGATCCAATAGTGGTATCGCGTTTCTATGAATGTTGCGCGCGCATTTTACATTTCTGACGCAAGACAGAGAACATTCCAAGGGATGATGTGCTGTATTTTTTTTTTACGTGTAGGTTTTTTTTCCCCCTCGCTTAATTGTGTGTGAAAGAGACAGATATGAGAGTAAAAGAGAGAGAGATAGTGAGACATGAAGAGGAAGCGAAAGTAAATGAGGATACAGAAGAGGAAGAGAAAGAAAGACGGCGATAGTGACAGGAAGAAGGGAGGGGGAAAGTTACGGAACAGACGGAGGGACAGATTGTTTCTCTTTCCGCTCCCTCTCTTCGCCCCTTCTCCATTCTTCACCCTTCTCCTTCATCACCCCTCTCCCTTTATCCCACACCCCGTCCGCACAAGTTTCACCCTTGTGCCGCTGGCGGATTGAATATTTTAACAGTAGTCCTTGATTTATACCCCCCACCCCCACCTCTTTCGACTCTTAAACAAAAAAAAACGGGGTAGTTGGGGAGGGCGCCGGGGGGAGAGAAAACGACCCAAGAACGAAAAGCAACAGTGTCGCTCAAAAACTAACTTTGAGATTATAGCTTTTGTATAAACCTATGTGGTCTAGTAGTCAAAAGTTTCTGGTTACGAATACAGAGGTCCCGGTTTCGATACCCGGCGTTTCCCGAATTTTTATGTAAAGCAGTGGGTCTGAAACGGGGTTGGACTCAAGTATCGTGAAGACAAATGAGTAGCTACTGGAATAAACAAGTGGCAGCTACGGTCTAGAAAACTTGGATTAATGACTGGAGGCTTTGTTGTGCTGACCGCATGACACCCTCTATCCGCAAATGTTGGCACTATCATAGCTAATGGTCTTAGCTGCTCTGTAAGAAGAGCGCGCTTGCTGGCTCACAATGATGTTTTATCTTGCACTGTCTACGATAGTCTTATATGATTTATGTGCGTATAGCCCGAACGGGTATTAAGACGCGGTGCTAATAATAATCTATGATTTAAAATGATTTAATTTTTTTAGGGACACCCGTTTCGGTGTTCTTGCAGAATAAACGTCAAGTTTGTATAGTATGGTTTGTTGGTGACGGGGAATTTTGGTTTAAGGTTCCAGCTGGGTGTACTGAGGGTGATTTTCTTAAAGAACTTTCCACTCTCCCTCCCTTCACTCAAATGTGGTGACATTTCCTCTAAGTTATTACTTCCTAGTTGCTATCCCTTTAACGTAATTAAATGCGGATTGTCTTAAAGGGTGGTAGGACGTGGTATAAAATATATACATTTAAATACACTTGCCTAGTTGGTCTAGCATCAGCGGAATTGGAACTGGATTTTGAAAATCAGGACTGAGCTTAAATCCCTTGTAAGTTGGACTAGGGAGACGTTTTTGCCAAACGCCTCTTTACAAGAGAATCTCGGCGCATTTCCTAATTGTGTACACCACCTTAATTCAGTAGTTAGTGTACTTGTCTACTGAGCTGACAGGCCCGGGTTCAATTCTGGGTATCACCGAAAAAATTGGTATTTAGTGAAATAAGGAATTCGCATTTCAGATTGATGAACTTACGGTTGGGGAACTTGATGTTGTGTATGTTGTAAAACTAAGTTAGTCTGTAAGTTGTGTAAGTAGTGCACTAATGCATTAGTTCTGTTATGGAGTGCACGGTGAACCAAAAAAAACTTGTATTAAGTGAATCATTCAAAAAATATTTAGGGTATATACTTTTTATCATATTAAGTTGGTAATGCAACAAATTAGTATCACCGAAAAAAATTGGTATTTAGTGAAATAAGGAGTTCGCATTTCAGATTGATGAACTTACGGTTGGGGAACTTGATGTTGTGTATGTTATAAAACTAAGTTAGTCTGTAAGTTGTGTAAGTAGTGCACTAATACATTAGTTCTGTTATGGAGTGCACGGTGAACAAAAAAAACTTGTATTAAGTGAATCATTCGAAAAATATTTAGGGTATATACTTTTTATCATATTAAGTTGGTAATGCAACAAATTTATTAAATCTAAAATTTGGATTATAAATTTTAGTATTTCATAATATTTATAGTTATACCTATGGCCACGAAGTCAAAAACGTTACACTAACATTGTATTTGATCACGTTTCATGGGAAGAAGAGTGGAAAACAATTTTTTGTAAAAAAAACACCTTCAGTACCCCCCGACCGAGATTCAAACCTCGATCTTCACATCATCGGCAGTCTAGTCTACAGATGGATTAGTGCGTTTGACCACACTCACTGTTTTTTAAATGATCATTACAATTTTGATGGAGTGTATGATAACTTCCTGGAGTTGGGCAGGCAGGTTGAAAGAGAGAGAGAGAGAGTGGCTTGTTTCCCAGCGGCCCTCTCTCCTTGTTACCATGGCAACCACGGCCCCGTTTGACCCAGAAGCCTCTAGCCCACTTGAGGGGAAGAGAGGGAGGGAAGGGCACAAAAGGGGATGAGTGGAAAGATGATCAAAGTTACTCAGGTACACCTTGAACTAAAGCGTGGACTCATCATCTCGGATATACTCAGGTAAGAGTTTTAGGAGTAGGAAGAGGAAGTAGTATAATGGAAGTTGTTATGTAACTTCCGTGGCACCATATTCATATTCCACCCCCCTTTATCCCCGACACAACGGAACAAAGCCTCATTTAAAACAAGGTCGAGCTTAGAGCAAATCAAGAGTCAAATTGGATATTTTTCATCGCAATAGTATTTTCATTAGCACCGCTTCTTACTACCTGTTCGGGTTATAAGCCTGTGTACTAATTACGCTAATGTGTTAGAGAGTAGGAATGTTGAATTTAAGAAGAAGTGTACCCGCAATTTGCAAGAAGGTAGAGTGGAAAATCATTCAATACACCCCACTGGAATTGAACTCCAATCTCCCCATCTGTGTAAGTCCAGTCTAACACAAACATGACGTCATAAGCCATGGATCCACCGAAGTGGGTTATTACGATAGTTTGATTAGCTTAGGAAGAAGAACTTGCTACTTCCCATCCTGGACTGTCTGCATTTAATCACACCACTGAAGCGATGAAGGTAGAAATTTAGAAGAAAGGTACCCACATTCGCGTGTATGTAAATTAGAATTTCGTTTGAGAGTGAAACCACACCCTCAAAAACACCTGACTGGGATATCAGTTATCTTAAACTACAGGTTAAGAGGTGAGGAAGTTGTGAGTTTAGAAAAAGTGAACTCGAATTTGCTTGAAAGTCTGTTTAGATAAAACTGCATCACTTCTGTTTTGGTTCGAAAGCCAATTTCACTTATTACCGTCAGTATTAAATCTTGTGGAGTATGATTTAGTCTGTGAATTAAAGTTTTCCAGATAAAGCTGTCAATCACCTTTTTGGTAGCGTGTCTACATATCATCAAAAGGGTCCGCGGTTCTATTGCCAGCATGGTCGAAAAATGTATCATTGGTGAACTGTAGGGAATCCCGTTTTAAGTCGGGTAGGTAGGCAACGTGAAAAAAGTTAAGTGTTTTTTTAGTCTTATAGAAATTTTTTTCTGGTCAAAAAAATAATATATGTATATATCTGCTAGAGCTAAAACACAGAGCTTAATTTTCTTCACATAGGGATATTAACAGTTTTTGAATATCTGTCATAAAAATGGTGGCATTAGATGAGAAACTTTTTAAAATAAGAGAAAAAGTTGACATTAAATTCCAGGACACCCTTGACAGATATTCAACAACTCTTGATATCATCGTGTGAAGAAAATTTAACTTTATGTTTCTAATGGAGACATATTTAAATTCTTTTGGCCGAAAAAATGTGTTTCTATAAAAATAATTCTAAACGTCTAACATTTAATTAATTTAACTTTTTCAAAGAAATTAGTGAGGTAGAATAAATTATTTGACTTGACCAAAATATAATTAGAATTGCGTAATATTCGAAATATGATTATCTACACATATTTGAATGGTCATTTTTTTATTGGATTCAATACAAAAATTGATACAATCAATCTCAATATTTTATTTTGGTTTGATAAGATATCATTATAACGTATTTGATTTGAATTCTATTCGACTCGAAACTTCAAATATTGAATTTTCACAGGCTTACTTCTTACTCAAATTATGATTTTACCATGTTTAGAGGGGAAGGGGGTAGTTTTTACTTAACTATAAATTAATTATGAATTCATCCTAAATAGACTAAATATCCATATTATAATTTTATTATATAGATAAGATTTTAAAAATACTATTCTTAGTAGCCCCTGTGTAAAAACATATACGTCAACTTTCTTACCTGTCCAAATCTCACGGTTTATAGTAAATCTAATTAACAGTTTAGAAGTTTTGCGATTTTTGTACATTCCTACAGATCAAGACACATTTTTTTTTCAGACACCTTAACAACTTTTTTTTATGAAACTGGAAACCCTATCTTATAAACGTCTGCACATTAACTGACTAACAAAAATTTGATTACAACGAAATCTCCTTTAACGCACACCTCTGAATAGCGGATTCTTCCTTATAACGGACATTTTAAATTTTCCCGGCAAAATAACATGGGCGCTTTAGGTTTACCAACTTCCCTATAACGGACTCTCTCAATAACAGACATTGACACTTCTAGACGGACATATTTATGCATAGTAATCTCCAAACAGCAGATAAAAATTGAAATCCCCAACCTATTTATAATATTTGGCTGTAGAAATGTTGGGAATGTCATTGTCTTACACGGAGTGTGAGTTGTCCAGTGATCTCTATATTATACTGGATGGAGATAAATATAGGCATTGCCAAGAACCAAAGCGTGACGCTAAAGTTTATAGGATGTTTCATTGTGAGGGAACAGATGTAATGATTTATTTCAAGGTTCTTATAAGAAAACATGTCTCTGATGAATAAAAGTGTTAGTGTTTGAAAATTATTAAGTATTATACCAAACTCGACTGAAGAAACATTTACATCAAAGGATATACAATTCACTTTTACGGGTAATAATATACATATATGAATCAAATCTTTAATATATTTAAAGATGTAGTTGTCATCCATGTTGTTTACAGTCTGCCAAGACTACACTTATATTTAAAGTTGGCTTTATCTCGTACTAGAATACTATGATACATTAGTATTTTGGTAGGATAAACGGCCATCTAGAACGGAAATAGAAATTAACTTTAGGAAGGTCTTTTATCCTACCTAAATACTACTATACGACAGGATTCAGGATCGAGATAAAGCCTTACAAACGAGCTCTTCAAAAAACATTGTATATATTAACCTACATCAACATATTTATAGGAAAAACTCACCAGTTTCAAACTTTGTTATGCTCTTCGAAGCTTCTATTAACACATTTACTTCATTTAACTAAGCATCCTTTATTGTATTTCATATATCCAATCAAATTAATGAACGATGTCAAAATACCACTTTGACTTATATGAGTGTAAGAGATAAAGAGATATCCGAAAGTTTCCTTCTCTCTTACACAAATGTATGCAGACGACAGCTTGAAAATTTCAGCCACATATGTCCATCCAGTTATATTATAGAGATCAGTGGACTAGTCCCCCACCTTCCCCCTCTAGTGAAAGTTTATACAGTAGGCCCATGGCTTCTTTGGTGCTGACTGACAGCTCACAACTGACAACTAAAAGCTTTGAAAAGCTACCAGACTAAATTATGTATCCCTGCGCCGAACCATATGATCTGCAAAAACATGTGTTTA
>CABFOW010002212.1:74531-110314 GCA_902141385.1 Timema californicum
AGGGTTTGGTAATCAAATAAATCTGTGCCGGGACCGAGGATTGAACCCCGGACCCCAGCACAGAAGTCTGACACCTTACCCCTAGACCAGCAGGTCACCCATGCTCTTATTAATGACACTTTTGTTGTTTGTGAGAATGAGAGTGTGGAACCAGTGAGAATATTTAAGCCTAACTTAAGCCAACTAAACAAATCTTGGTGACAGTTGACGTAATTCCTCTTTCTGGAAAAATAACCAAGGTACACTGGTCACTACACCACGGGGCCGATTAGTAACTACAGTAAAGTCCAACCCTCAGTTATCCGACGTGTCCATATAACGTTTTGTTTACATTGGTGTGTGGCGTACAACCATACACACATGAATATTGCTAGTGCTGTATTGTTATTAATAGTGTGCATCACATGCCAATCAACTCAGTGATATAGTCGACTAGAAATCGTAAATATACACGAACACTATATCACGTCGATAATTTCTGATTAAACATTAATGGAGATAAAGAGTTAATTAAAGTTCCTAATACCGAACATTTTTGAAATATTAAAATATATTTTAATAAAAACTGCATTGAAAATGACGTGTTTTGACCATTTTAGAATGGCTTCACAGATAATCACTGTACATAAATCTTCAGTCTGTCTTAATAGGGATATACTGTAGTTATTAACAAGAACCTCTGTCCCCCATCGTCACCGCGGAAAATTTCGAGCAATCATTCAAATACGAATGCACTGCACACATTTCTGGAATATTGTAGGTGTTTTCTTTTACCTTTTACTCCCATATCTCGCGCACGAAAGCTCTGAAGACGTTGGGGTGGCCTAACCGCCAGGAAGAGAAGCAAAGCTGGGAAACAAACTTCATTCATTAATTTTTTAAACGGTGACTTTTGTATTTTGCATTAGGAATAATCAATGTTATATATAACAATTTTGAAATTCATTATTTTGTTTACATGAATAAAATAATAGTCCTGTAACTTATTGCAAAATTTATGCTATAAAATAAATATTAATACAATGTATGCCATAACTATTCTGTGTTTACATTTAATTTAGATTTATTTTGACATCTCCCAACCCTGTTTCCATATTATCCGACATTTCGGGTTATCCGACCAAGTGTCAGTCCCATTTAGATCGAATAATCAAGATTCTACTGTTACAATCTCACACGTCCACCAGAGATTCCGCCATAAGATTTTGAGTGGGTGATGAATGAACACGAACCAAGGACAACTCCCAGATAACTCAGTGATAGATTATTTCCTTTATAATCTAGGTGTCCCAGGTTTTATCCTTGTGTCTAGGTGTCATTTTTCAACCAACACCTGAACAGCCAAATCCCCACCAAATGATGGTATCAATATAATACATCATAAATATTACTAATAATGAAAAATATATTAGTTTAGTTAATGAGAACTTCCTTTTTTTATATTTACATTTGACCAGTTTAAAATGTTTACGGATATTGCCAACCTGTGACTTAGCATCAAGTTAAAATATAATTTCCCATGTTAATGTATTTAAGTCTTATTCGGTGAGTTTTAAGACACACATTCCTAAATTATAATTATAAATTTAATCATAAATTTTCACAAATTTTTCTAAACCCTGGAAGAATTATTTTTAAACTTTTTTTAAAGAGTTTACATCTCAGGATATTTAGTCTACTCACGAAAATGGCCGGTAGGATCTCCCTGCCATGATGTAGATTTAAAAATTCCATATAAGTGTGTGTTTATCTAGTAAAGAAAACTAAACCAAGGTAATTTTTAAATGAAAGTCTATGCTGTTCAGTTGCAAATAGTATAGTGTGTTTACTCGTCAGAGGAATGGGTAAGTGTTATCAGTACATATACAAGAGGCCTTGCCAGCTGAACTAATCATTTTCTTACCTCTATTACTATTTTGAACATTGGTATCTAAGTGTGAGAGTGCTTATTGTGCTTAGGTTGTATCAAGTTAAGATGCAACCCACTTTACAAAATATCTTTGAAAATCACCAAGTAGGCGACGATATTGTTTGGACTCAGGGTGATGATTAAAATAAGTCTTTATTCATGTAGATGTTCGTTCTATTGACTAGGCATTAAAATTTCTGGAATTTGATTTGAATGTTAACGTTAGCTATGCTTTTTTATGTTTCGTTAAATTTGTTATGTGTGATATACTAATAAAAACTTGTGTCTATAAAATACTAACTCAAATTCTAAATTATAATTTTAAAACATTTTGCTTAGTTTCTTTAAGGTATGAGGAACAAAAAAGTTCATTGCCGCACTTACAAAGTACGCCACCTATCCTTATCTTGAGCTAATTCTATCCAGTCCACCTCATTACACCATGTCCCTATCTTAAGCTAGTTCTATCTAGTCTATCTCTATACACCCTATCCCTATATTAAGCAAGTATATCCAGTCCACCTCATTACACCCTTTATTTATCAGGTTTATGTCATCCTACCTTCTGCGTCTAGTTCTTCTCACAGGTCTACGCCCATTAGGTTTGCCGGCCAGTAACTTAAACGCGGTTCTAGTTTCTTCCATTCGCGCTGGGTGTCCTACCACTGTAGCCTGCCAGATTTGACTACAGTACCTTTGTCTGGTGATTTGTATAGGGTATGTAATTCTTCATTATTTAACCTCCACCACTTTTATTATTTTAATTATTTTTTTCTTTTGACAAAATGTTTTCCTAAGAAGGCTTACTTTGTTTTATAATACCTTAAATATATCTACGTCGCGTCAGGTAAGAGACAATGTTTCAAAACTATAAAGAATAAACCATTGAACTATTATTGTGTATATTTTAAATTTTAAATATAAATTTAACTTTAAATTTGTAAACATAAGACATGTTGCTTGTGTTCACAAATTTACAGGGGCCATTTATGAATGCCTGTCAAAATGGACGGTTTAATTATTGGGATTATTAAACCTTTCCTAAAAACCAATTAGTTCTTATTTGATCAAAGTTCAATCGAAACCCTACTTTTTACAGGAATGATTGGAGAAATGTTTTAAATGATAATCAATAGACAATGAAGCATCCAGAGGTTCATCAACGACCACAATGGTCACGTGAAGAGAAGTCGGGGGAGGGTGAAGCAACAACGAATATTACCGCTAAAAAAAAACCCGCACTCGCTACAATTCATTGCGACTACAGGTTTATGGAGGGAGGGGAAAAAAAACGAAAATAATAATGAAAACGTGATAACATGTTCGATTACTAAACTGGCTCAGCTAATTTACATCCAATCACACCGGCTATACATTCATACATACAAATACACATATATACATAAATACATACAAACATCAGTGCAAATTTATTTTCTCCTTACAGTTATCCAATAAACTCCCAATCTCTACAAACAATTTCCGAATCGAAAACAAAACACAAATTACATTATCCAAGGGGGACCTTCCCCCTTGTTGCGACTTCTCTCCCCTTATAGAACCCCTCTTCCCCCCCGTCTAGCCCACACATTACTAAATGTAGCCTCCCTTCCACCAACTTCCCAACCCTAGTATCGAACACAAGTACTACAACCATTAACTAAAATTTGGTAGCCTAAGTGAGAACACAAGTTTCTGATAGGTTGGTAGACTACTGTAACTTCATTGTAACTTGTCTGATGAATTCCAACAGATGAAGTACTGTAAATCTCATCCTATTATTTTTTTTCAAATGAACTATGACCTGGGGTAGATTTCAAGGGGTTATAAAGACTGGGTGTTTATCTAAGAGGGGTATTTTTCAAAATGTTTACAATAGTGGAGCACTTGATAAGAATTCCGTGAACCAGCCACCTAACTGTCACTTGTCGAGAAAGGACATTTTTTGAAATAAATAATTTATCAACAATTTAATACAACACATTATTATATATATGTGTTTCATATACTCATTTTACAGTCCAATATTCATAGTAAGATCTAACAGATAGAAACGATATTGAATATAAATTGAACTATGACCTGGAGTAGATTTCAAGGGGTTTATAAAGACTGGGTGTTTGTCTTAAGAGGGGTATTTTTCAAAATGTTTACAATAGTGGAGCACTTGATAAGAGTTCCGTGGACCACCCACCTAACTGTCACTTGTCGAGAAAGGACATTTTTGAAATAAATAATTTATCAACAATTTAATAAAACACATTATTATATAAATGTGTTTCATATACTCATTTTACAGTCCAATATTCATAGTAAGATCTAACAGATAGAAACAATATTGAATCTACTTTAAAGTAAAGTAATTTGATCTGTCACTTTTGAGATATATACATATATATTAACGAAGTTGCCTACTTGGAGATTTCGAAGCTATTTTGCGAAGCGGGCTGCATCTTAACTTGACGCACACAAGCAGTCTAAGCGCTATCACATTTAGACGCCAATGTACAAAATAAAAAGAAAGGGAAGAAAAATGAGTAGTTGACGTTGAGAGGGCTCTTGTCTTTGTGCTGATAACCCTTTTCCTCTTCCTCTGACGAGTTTAAACGGTCAATTTAATATTTGCGCCTTGAAAATATTGAATCTATTTTTAATTTTACCGTTGTCTTGTTTCCTATCCTAGATAGACATATGCTACCACGGACTTTTTTTTAATCTTCATACTGGCTGGATGATTCCTACATCCAATTTTCATGACCAAACCTAAGAGCCTAAGTTGTAGAGGATTTATAAAAAAACTACGTTTACAAAAAAAAAACTACTTAAAGATAATAATTTGGTGACACTGTAGGACTATTTGTCGAATTATTTAAGAATTTATTGTTTTTGTTACAACGTTATATATTTAAAACTCGCTGAGTAAAACGTAAATTCATTAACATGGTAAATCCTATCTTAACCAGCCGTGACGTCACAGGTGGGTAAATTCCTTGCTAAAATGAAAGGCGTACAACCCAAACGGCTATAAAAATGCGGGGAAAATAATGAAGACTTGGTTTTTCTTTCATGAACATTGCTTGATATCTAACGTACGAAGAAGGGTGAAAATTTAAAATTAGTTATCCTTGTAGCCAAGCATGTGCAACTTGAAGCTGGAATTTTAATTTTTTGTTTAGATGTTTTTAAATTTATTAAAAACTCAGTTGGATGAAATAAAATAAAGATATTTTTTCCTGTTTGTTTGAAACAAACGCTGGGTACTTCTGAAAATTATTAATAATATAACATAAATAACGAAGTAAAATGTTGATGAATGTCTTCCTATTTAAATTGTATTGTACTTGTGGAACGAGATACAGTTGACTTAAAGTGTGTAAACCTAACGGGTAGTAAGACGCGGTAATAAGTATTATTATTATTATTATTATTATTATTATTATTATTATTATTATTATTAAAGTTGACTTATCGGAGTCAATATTGTTTTGAATTTTTACCTTCTAATATAGAGGAAAAATGATGTGGCTGTGAAAAATTTTGGCCTCGATATTAAAATGAATCTTTACGTTTTATGTGGCCCATATCCCAAAAACAATTCCGTCTTTCCTCAATGTGTTGTTTTGATTTGAATTGCGGCTCTCAAATATAAAATAAGTTTAAGGTAGGGAAGTTTTCGAAAATTGACATAACCATTTTGTTTAAAATGAATATATGGGGAAGTGTTTACAAGATAGTATTATTAAAGATTAATTAAACTTAGATGATTTATTTACTTATTTTTGACAACTTGCTCTAGAACCATAATATAAAATTTGAGAAAAAATAATACAATTGTGTCAAATAGTTCATTTTTCTTTTGTACAGTGTGCGGACCACCTGGCACACCGCTATGTACCACAATCTGAGAAACCACTCATCTAGGGTAGCTTGGTTCGAATCTAACTAGAAATAGGTTTGAGTGTTTAGGTTAAGTGAGTTATATTTTGAGAGTATTAGAAAAAAAAAGGTGGTCTTGGCGTAGAGTGCTTGCCTCAGGACACGATATTCATGGGTTCAAACCCAGCAGGGATCGATGGATTTTTCTTGGACTATAGAAACCCGTAGCAAAACTTCCTTCGGAGGGGAAATAAAGCCGTCGGTCCCATGTCGATTGTGGCATGTAAAATAAACCTGGAAGTTATGTGAAAATATTTTTCTCGACAAAATTGGTAGGTCCTTTCACTCTCGCTCATAGAAATGTTCGTGTGCCGATATAATTAGTCGGTTCAGAAAGCGCACGTTAAATACCTCAAATAAATGAAAAATTAAATAAAAATTGATTAAAGGAATAATACATGGAGACCAAACTATATATAGTCATGTGAATATGTCCCTTTCCTCCAAACTATTGCTATTGAATACATTTTATGAGTATTAAGGTTGGAGTGTAGGGAACGTGTGCTAAGGGCAGTAATTTTGAAGTTTTTATATTAAAACTATTTTAAGTAAAGAAAAGGCAAATAATTATCCAGTAGAAATATAAAATTTAATTCCCTTTACAGGGCGACTTAAACAGTTCTTTAATATTAATGTCAAGTGTAACCTGGTATTTAATGTCAACTTTTTCTCTTCATTTAAAAAGTGTATCATCTAATGACACTCTGCTCATTTCAGATATTCAACAACTGTTGATATCACCGTGGGAACAAAATTAAACTTGATGTTTCTACTGGAGCAACATTTTATTTATTTTGGCTAAAAAGATTTTTGATACTAAAATTGCAAAAATAATGCTCTTATCTAGAGAGTACTCTCATTTCTATGGAGAAGGAGATAAATAAATACAAGAGAGAGTAAAATGGTCACCTAACTTGGTGGCGTGGTTAGCTGGCACTCTAGTTTTGTGTTGAGCTAAACTGCCGAGGACGGGGAGATTGAGGTTAGAACCTCGGTCTAGTGAACTAGAGTGTTTTTTTTTCTGAATGGTTTTATACTATCTGTCTCTATCTCCACGCAAACGCGGGTTCATTTTCAATAAATTCAACCTTATTAATTCTCAACTCATTTGCGTAATTAGTATATACACGTACAATCCAAACGAGTAGTAAGACGTGGGGCTAAGTAAAAAATAAAAAAAAAGTAAAATGGTCGATAAAAGAAAAGTTTCTCAATGATCTCGATATGGATTCGAACCTCAACCTAAGATTCACCGGAAAACCAAACAAGGGTGTCCATTGGTGCAGGTTTGAACATGTGGCCGTTGGTATGTATAATTGGTTCGGAAGTTGCAAGCTAAACACCGATGATAATAATATTAGTAATAACGTTTTTTTTTATGTTTCAACTTTTGTAGGGATACTTAATCTAGGTATTAGATAATAGATTATTTTTTCATACATAAGTTATTAATTATCGTATATTTTGCGTAACAAATCAAATGTAGGGTCAAATATTTACAAATCGTCAACTATCAAGAGGGTGATATTCAAACGTAGCCTTCGTTTATCAGAAAACTTGACTCGTGTTTCACTAAATAAAACGCCAAGTTTCATATTTTTAGTTTTTCCTGGTTTTGTAGTTTTAACACCTACAGACATCTAGATAAATACACATGGTATTTTATCTACAGGATGAGTCAAAAATATTAGAAACGTTGGGAGTAAAATGTCTGTAAGCGTACGACGTTTTCTTGTAGGCTTGGGTGACATATGATGGCAAATGCTAAAAGAGAAGTGCATTGACATAATATCAAATACTGGTAGCGGCACTTCTCGACAATAATACCCCTCATGAGCATCTATCACGCAGAGTGCATTTTCCCTAGGTTCCCTGGTGATTGTGAGAAGTATCCGCGGATAAATTCCTCGGAAATGGGTCGAAAACTGATACAACTAGCATGTAAGATAATGTCAAAGCGTTCTTCCTATGACAATACCATAATATGTCACCATAAACCTTAAAAAAAAAAATACGTTTACAAATATTCTGTTCCCTATATTTACAGACCTTTGTAGATGATATTATAAGATATGATCATGTTTCATCAAACAAATAATAATACTATGATAGAGTTTACACACATGTTAGTAGGGAAACCTGAAGCTACATGACCCATTAGTAGGTCGATACGTCAATAGAAGGATTATGTTCAAATATAATTGAAGGAGTTTGTGTGTCTGGTTAAGAATTTGGTGCAGGTGTCTTAAGATAGAGTTGAAATGCGGGTTTACATTTTGGTTCCCATGAACTTACAAGTTTCATTATGTCAGATAGCTAAGATCCTCGACTGGATTTCGGTGAGCTAAAATAGGTTTAAAACTTAACAATAGAATTACATTAATTTTTTTTAAAAAACTACTTCAAACTAAAAAAAACACTACAAGGTAAAGGGACTCTTACAATGAATGTACAAGGATAAATTAATCGCTCATTTGACTTGTTGAAACTAAAAAATGATTTGAATGAAATTTAAAACTTTTAGCAACTAGATTTCCATTCCGGTGAAAATAAAACCTTTATTTACAAATTCTTGCTACAGATATAATAGCTTACCTTCCAACCACCACCCACCTATCCAGCTAAATAATAGGGATTTGTAAATATGAAAAATGATACCTGTACATGGGAATAGAACCCGGGACCATTGGTCTAGCACGCCAATGAGCTATTACTCAGCTATTCGATTTTATTTTTTCCATTCTCAGGGTCATTCTTCGCTCATATTTTTAAGGCAAAGTCTGTGAATTTTTCAAATTCACCAATATGATATTTTGAGAGGGGGGGGGTGTTTATAATCCCGAGCGTAACCGTCCCCCCAAGCTTCTCTTTTCATATACAATTAATTATACAAACGCTAGCTTTCACCAACATAGTAGTCGGGACTCGGTAGGAATGTGTATCTTCCAAGAGAGAGGAGATGGTCCCTGCTAGAGTATTTTGGATCGTCGCCTAGCACGAGACAAATTATTAATTATACCCTCCATGTAGCCTTTACCCATCATCAGCCAGAGTGAATCAACGCCAAGGCGCCACATACTTCCGTCACGTGACGTAGCTCAGAGCTGTGGGCGCAATAACCGGACAAGATCAGAGTATAAAGTCCTTGTAGTCCGCTGGGTTTATACTCAGTGCATAGAGAATGACTAATACTAAATAATGTATAGCGTACAATGTACAATTAATAAGAAAAACTGTCTATAATTAAACGTAGTGCATATAAATCTTACTTAAATCGATTGGTTTTTTTATACATAACCGGCTTGGCTAACGCGCTTGTCGTGTTGAGCACGACTGCTAAGGACGGGGAGATCGAGGTTCGAATCTCGGTCGGGTGAACTGGGGGGGGTTTTTCCTAAATGGTTTTCCACTCTCCTTCCACGCATATGCGGGTTCACTTCCTCTAATTCAACCTTCTCAATTCCTAATCCATTAGAGTAATTAGTACTTAAAGCGTATAATCCGAACGGGTAGTAAAACGCGGTGCTAAATATTAATATATTCTAAAATATTTCAACAAAAGGTTCGTTCAAAAAACAACGTTAATTTAACTGTATTTTTTGAAAATTTTATTTAACCTAATTTAAGTTTTGTCTGTATTATTAAATCATATTCTATTTTTTATTTGGTTCCGATTTTATTAGGTACATGAATATTTGTAAACCTACTTGTCAATAACAAAGGGTAAACTACAATATTTCTCTTTTATTTTCAAAAACCTATGAGTAATCATAGTAAGTGATGCTAGAACTAAGAAAATTAGTGAATAACAAACGAGCATGGCAACTACAATACATGTCAAACATGAACACAGAAGCTAATTACTATCGTCTGCTTGTATGGTTGCCTATATCCTCTCCTTGCATTCTTATTTGCTGATACGTCTCAAGCTCTACGATTATCTATACACTAACGTATAAGAAGTTAACGTTAAGTCAACTATATACATTATGCACTATTCACTAATTACTATGTATCGATTATAAACGCTATCATGAAAAACAATGTGTTTCAATTTTTTTTATATAGCACGGCCTCTTACTAGGCGTTCAGGTTGTACGCTTAGACTGAACTCTGGTATCCCAACATTCCGGATAATCCAAACACATTTTTACGGAAAATTGGGGGTAAAAAACTAAGTCAAATGAAGTATATTTTATTGATAACAAACTCAAATGTAAAATAGAACTATGATAAACAGTGATAGTAAATGTTAAATATTTATATGCTGTAATTAACACAATTAACTTTCCTGTAACCATAAATATTTACATTACTGTAAAATAAGATATTCTGAAAATTGAAAACTCCATTACATGTTACAGATGAGTTAAATAAACGTATATTTTTTATTGAAATCATTCAACGGTAATTTAAATTTTGTGAAAATTTTGTCTCCCACTTAATAAGAATTTTCACCAATCCGAACAAGATTCGTTCCTAATTAGTTCGGATTTTAATCAAATCTACTAATTCTATTTCTAAATTCATGGTGAGTACATCTTACTCTTAAAAAGCTTTGTATTATGTTGACCACACTAATGGCTAATGGCTTATTTTAAATTCTCTTATAGAACAGAACATGTTTCAAAATCATCGAATAATGTGATTCTAACGGTTTTGCATGTCTGTCCCATTATGTCTGTCTCTACCTGGAGCTATAGTCTAAACGAATTAATAGATTTCCTCCAGACTTGATATTTAGTTGTTATATAGTTATATGTCAAGGTAAAATCAAGATTTGTATGTTAACCCTAAAATTAAGGGTAGCCTACAAGTGCTTTGATTTTCGTAAAATTGAAATTTTTTGAAAATTAACCTAATAATTTTGTTTAAAATTTTGATATGAATAATATTTTACATTATCCTCTAAATAAAAATTGTTTTTGAAAAGAAAAACGTCTAAAGAGGTTAGTTTACTGGTAACCGATTTAAAAAAAATGAAATCTTAACTATTATAGACTAGTTGATAAAGTATTTATGATTGTGTGGTAAAATATTTTTTTATGTGCGTTTCAAATTAATTTTTACCAACATTCTGGTCTCCCTATAATATACCCTTCCTTTACCTTGAAGGTTACCAAGCTTACCTTGCATCGTTTCATTTTGGCGTAACTTATAAGATAGAGAGTGTGTAACACGTCAAGGTAAACCTATTATTACCTTTCAGGATGAAAAGAGTGTACCAATAAGGGGTAGATCTGATCCCAGTCTAGTGAACGAAAGTTTTTCTCTATATTTGGTTTCTTACCCAAACGAGGGTGAATTCTCTTTAAGTTAGGCATTCTTTAATCTCCATCCAGGTAGTGTAAAGATTTTTTTTTAAAAGGCACTTTAGCTCAGACAGTCACACGCGTGGTGCTGGATTCAACTCTCGGTATAATCGAAAAATGTATAGGAAACTAATTGGAAGAATCGAGTTTTCGTATCTCACAGAAATGAGTGATCGTTTTGTAAATTTAAGTCCGAATTGGTTGAAAATAATCAGCGAATATTATTTCAAATAATGAAAGCACCGATATTATCAATACCTATAAATTAATAATAATAAAGAATCACTTCAGTGGCCACGTGGTCTAATGCAGTACCCTCGCATTAGATTAGATTGCAGATGACGTGGAGATCGATTTTCGAGTCTCAGTCGGGTGTACCGAGGGTGATTTATTGAAAATTGTTTTCCTCTCTCCATTCACGTAAATGCGGGTACACTTTCTTTAAATATACCTCTTCTAATTCCTAAAACCATTTGTGTAATATAAATCTGTACCGGGACCGAGGATTGAACCCCGGCCACCAGCATAGAAGTCTGACACCTTACCCCTAGACCGCCAGGTCACCTTCTTACCCAAATGTGGGTGAATTCTCTTTAAGTTAGACATTCTTTAATCTCCATCCAAGTAGTGTAAATTTTTTTTAAAGACACTTTAGCTCATACAGTCACACGCGTGGTGCTGGATTCAACTCTCGGTATAATCAAAAAATGTATGGGAAACTAATTGGAAGAATCGAGGTTTCGTATCTCACAGAAATGAGTGATCGTTATGTGAATTTAAGTCCGAATTGGTTGAAAATAATCGGCGAATATTATTTCAAATAATGAAAGCACCGATATTATCAATACCTATAAATTAATAATAAAAAAGAATCACTTCGGTGGCCGCGTGGTCTAATGCGCTACCCTCGCATTAGATTATATTGAAGATGACGGGGAGATCGATGTTCGAGTCTAAGGCGGGTGTACTGAGAGTGATTTATTGAAAATAGTTTTCCTCTCTCCATTCACGTAAATGCGGGTACACTTTCTTTAAATATACCTCTTCTAATTCCTAAAACCATTTGTGTAATATAGTACATAAGCGTATAAACTGAACGGGTAGTAAGAAGCAGTGCTAAAAATAATTAATTTGAGATCAATTTATTTTAGCACTACATCTTACTACACGTTCGGGTTACACGCCCATGTACCAAATACACATATACAGTGGACACACATTTGCGTGTAATGAGAGTGGGACACTCTTTAGTGAAACCACCCTCAGTGCACCCAACCGGGATCGAACCCCACTCTCACCATCCTCGGCAGTCGGGTCTATTGGGAGAGTAACGCCTTAGACCATGCAGCCACCCTAGAGGGTGTGACAAATGTTGGGCGCAAGAATATGTGTTTGCAATTATTATAAAGTTCCTTCCTTCCAGAATCCTACTGTAAAAAGCATTTCTATAATTCTCTTACAAACACCCAAGAGAAGAACTACAGTGGCACCATGGGTTCTTTGGTGCTGAATGACAGCTGACCATCAACATTTAGGTATATACCTAAATTTTGACTGCCAGAAGGGACAGCTGCTAAATACGGTTTTTGTAGATCATATGGTTCGGCGTAGGGATACATAATTTTATCTGGTAACTTTTCAAAACCGTCATCTGTCAGCTGTGAGCTGTCAGTCAACACCAAAGAAGCCATGGGGCTACTGTAGCTGGCACAAAATCGTTCACAAGTAATTTCCTTTTCTCTTTTCCGTCTTTTTTCTCTTATCGTAAACTTAAACTTTATACTTTTAGTTACTTTGTCAATTTTCTTCCCTTTTCTTCCCGTCATTGTTATCGATTTTCGCGTATGTAGTAGGGTAGGAAAAGGAGGGGGAGGGGGATAAACCGAGCAAAATAAATACGCTTCCCTACTGGTTAAAACCTAGGTCACGTGATACCACGACGTTCGACAAAGTTATGAAGCAAACTACTGAATCTTTCTTCGGCTGACATACCCGTGCCCAATAGGTTCATGGTGGGTTAAGAGAGTTGGTGTGAATGAGTTAGGGAGGGGGGAGTTGAGGAGTGAGGCTCTCCTCGGAGACGTGCTCAAGTTGGTTTACATTGGATAAAGGTGTCCATGGACACTTTGAGCCATCTTAGAGATGTGTATGGACACTTTGAGCCAGCTTAGAGATGTGTATGGACATGTTGAGCCAGCTTAGAGATGTGTATGTGTATATTGAGACTAGCTTGTGGCTGTCCATTGACATGTTGATACTAGCTTGAGGTTGTTCATCGACATGTTTATATTAACTTGTAGCTGTCCATTGACACGTTGAGATTAGCTTGTGGTTGTTCATAGACATGTTGATACTAACTTTTGGCTGTCTATTGAAATGTTGAAAATAGCTTGTAGCTGTCTATTGACATGTTGACACTAGCTTGAGGCTGTTCATCGACACGTTGATACTAGATTTAGTTTGTTCATCGACATGTTGATATTAACTTGTAGCTGTCCATTGACACGTTGAGATTAGCTTGTGGTTGTTCATAGACATGTAGATACTAACTTATAGCTGTCTATTGACATGTTGATACTAGCCTGGGGCTGTGAATGGAAAGGTTTAGACAACTTTGGGGTTGTGCGTGGTTAGGTTGAGACAAACTTGGGACCTCCTTGGAAATGTATAGACCCGTTTGTGACTTTATACAGACATATCTAGACTGGCTCGAGACTTATATTGATAATGTCATACTCAACTAGTAGAGGGCGAGATTATATTGACACTCACTTTGGACTCTTCATGAACCTTTATAGACTCACTTGAGAGTAGGTGTGTAGACTCACCTTGGAGTAGGCTATGAGAAGTTGAGACTGTATTACGTGCTCTGAATCTTAATATCCGTCCATTATATCCCCTTATTTTATATTATAAGGGAGGGGAGGAGGAAGGAAAAATTAATCGAAAGTGTACCTGAATTTGTGTTGCAAAAAAGTAGAATGCCGTCTTTAAAATAAAGCCTTGATTCACCAATCCCATCATTCGTGTCTTGACCTCCCATACCGTAAATCTTGATAATTCCTCACATCACGAATCCTCAGTGGATACTGCAACCAATCCTTCCACCTCATATTAAGGGGGCCACCTCAGTAAGAGATAAATTGCCTCGAGGACATTCATATCTAACTGAATATTTAATACTTCGATGCTTTGTTTAAAAATATGGCCCACGCCGGAATAAAGTTAAAAAATTATAGCAGGGCTCTTTTTTTTTCAACTACTCTAATGTTTGAGTTTTATTAATAAAAATAAGTGTGTGAAAATGTCACATAATCTTATTTTCGACGATTTTTTAAGAATATTTGTGGAGCTATGAGAGTAGGCTTAATGAAAATAGGGCTTTAGATTTAGCTTTTTTCTAACAAATACAGTAATATTTTGAAAGGCTCACAATAGAAAAATTAAATTTATTTTAGAACTAGCAGCGAGATTTTCCTCTTAATCTTAAGATAAGTTTTGTATTTTTCTCTCCCCTCTTTCTTATTGACATGACAAAGGATGAATGTAGAATAATGTCGAAAGGGAGTATAAGATTAGACAAACTAGAGAAGTTGTTTCAGAAAACTACACAGACCACTGCATTGTAAGCCATGTAGCAGCGTATAATCCGATTGAGTAGTAAGACGCAGTGCTAAAATAATAATTTAAAAAAAAAGCGGTGTTGCCTGACAGCGAGTGATACTTTCTCGTTGACTTACGCTGCCACCTTAATGTATAAACGAGGTGTCAACTAGCTTGGGTACTTTACCTCTAGTGTTTGGAAAATACATAGAAGTCTTCGAACAAAAAAAAATGCATATTTTAATGCATAAAATAAAATACTAAACTTCACAAAAACATTTTGAGTTGTATTATACAGTGTGATTTGAGACACTCATATTGAGTTTAATATTATTTTAATTGTATAAGATCATTTGAAAAAGAATATTTGGTTGTTTTTTAGAGACAGGTGGAGTACGCATAGTCTTAAGTTTTAAATATCAAATCTATATTTAGAATTGTAATTTATAGAAAAAATATATCAAATAATTATCTCATAAATAGTTTTAGATGATGGTAAAGCACTGTGACACGTTTCAGACGTTTCAAAATACCATATTAGCTAAGAAATTGTATTATAAGTTTTAATTTTTGTTCCTATAAAATGAAAGTGAAAACTATCAGCCGGTTTCTGAGAAGTTAAAAATTTTAAATTTAGAGTTTAAAGTTATTGCTTTTTAATTCAACGAAGATCCAGGTGGAACTTTGTATTTCTGAGATTAAAGCAAAGAGCTAGAAACCTATATCTACCATATAAAGTCATGTTTTATAGGGTCACTAGAGAAAATTTTAAAATAATGTTGAATTGGTTTTTTTGTAAGTTATCATACATTTTTTTAAACAATTTAAAGTTGAAATTTAAACTTTTTAATTGGTCAGAACTTTCACTTATATTTTGTTGAAAACAATATTTAAAAATATACTTTATTAATATTCCAGAATATACGAAAAACTTTCAAAATTGGTACAGAAAAAATCTGATCAGCAGAAGCTAAGAAAGGTAAATATATAATGTTTTGTAACCAAAAAATGGCAGACGTAAATTTTAACTCTCCTATTGGCATTGCTTCCTAAACTTTCTCTACTCGTGAAACCTTTTCACAAACATCTGATTCGCACGAACCCACTGAGAAATATCCATAGCCACGAACTTAATTTTATATATAATTTGTATGAAATTGAGATATTAATTGTAATCAAAATGTTTAATGCCTTTAAATTAACCTACTATAGCTCCGGTAGGTACTTAGTAATACACCACCAAAAAATGATAAAGAATATTTAATTTATGTAAGTACAAGTTCAAATAATTAAAACTGAAATTAAATAAGCAAAGTAGTAAGATTTACTTATTTCTATTGTCACAATGCTATCACATTTCAAATGTGTGTTTTTTAAGTGGTACTGGAAATTGCTGCTTCAACATAACTGAAATACCTTCTTGTAATCACAAAATTCCATGCTTATTTAAGTTCCAATATGTTTACAAGTTTTAACAGCTACTAACCTCTTCACGTGGCTTAGTGAGAAGGATGCGTTTGCTTTGGATGACACAAAGCTTTAAAGTCAGGAAACCACAGACGATAAATTAAGTTTAAAATCACTTTGGGCACTGAGCCTATTTCTGTTGTAGAAAGAAAAACAAATTTATTATGGGGGTAGTGGGGGAGGGGGGGATAGAAAACGTAAGCGTAGGCTTCTAAAGAGCAAATAAACAGAAACCTCATCAAATTTAGATAATAGAATATTGTAAATGTGCCTCACAACATTTTAAAAAAGTGTTAGTTAAAAATCCACCATTATGGAAATATTTTGGCGAACATTTTGAAAGATTTCGCGAACCCTCAGGAAGTTCACGAACCGCAGTTTGAGAACCAATGCTATATGGCAATCGGACGTCCGATTTATGTCCATACGAAATTTCAGCTCAATCGGTAAGGTGGTTTTAACGCGAAAAAATAAGACACCTACGATTTTTTGTCTTTTAGTTAGATTAATAATTGGTTGACGAGTTATTATTTTATATTCGTGTTTAATTCTCATGTTTGTGAGACTATATTTGTAAGATTAGATTAATTTATTGACACATTAACATTAACATTCTGAAAGTAAATTAAACAAATTCATACAACTATAGACATCATAAATATGAAGATGAAAGACAAAATCAAAAGAACTAATTATATAGAAAATTATGTAAACGAGTTAATATAAAATATAAAATCGTTATGCTAACTCTTGGATAAAAAAAATACTATATATGTTCTCGATTGAATGTGAAAGTGAACTAGCCTCGATCGAAACGACATAGTCAGCTTTTCGTAGCTTTTTTTTTTTAAACTGAAGCTCCTGGAAAACGAAATTCAACCGATAATAACATAAGATCATCATTTAAACGGTGGATTCTCTTTTATTTATGATATTTATCCGATTATCTCTGGAAAAATCTCCAACTGTTCGACTGAAGCATGTAGAGAAAAAAAAAGTGTTTTTTTCCCCTTTCATTTCTATTTCATACACCCAAGTGTCAATATCCAGGATAAAAATATGTTTATAATCCGCCCTCAAAGTGACTGTAAATTATGCAATCCTCTTAGAGAACTTACCCCCTATTCCCTCCCTTCCTCCCCTCAACCTTTTCATACGGTTCTACTCCAAAGCTAGTGGAGGTCTAGATCCCTGAAGACACCCTGCATTGCTTTTGGGTGGGAAGCGACGTTTACTTTACTGCTCTGAGCATGCGCAAGCGCCTAAATGTCAACCCTTGCGCTGTCGCCATGGCAACCGATTCTTCTCTCTCTCTTTCTTTCTCTCTCTCTCTCTCTCTCTCTCACACACACACACACACACACACTTCCTCCCCTTTCGCCCACGTTGTAACACAGTGGTCCAATTCCTACACGAACTCCAACAAGTTACAGATTACAAGATTGACTTCACGCAACTAGTTTGCAATCTCTGCCGCAAAGATGGCAGCACTGGTTTGAACCCTTCCGTGAGGTGATTTTTAATTAATATTAATTAATATTTAGCACCGCGTCTTACTACCCGTTCAGGTTATACGCTTTAAGTACTAATTACTATAGTGGATTAGGAATTGGGAAGGTTGAATTTGAATAAGTGAACCTGCATTTGCGTGGAGGGAGAGTGGAAAACAATTTAGGAAAAGCCACCCCCAGTTCACCCGACCGAGATTCGAACCTCGATCTCCCCGTCCTCAAGCAGACAAGCTCAACACGACAAGCGCGTTAGCCAACTACGCCACCGAGGCGGGTGATTTTTAATTATCGTGTTGTTTTTTAATAATACAAACAAACAGATAAAGTAAAGTATCTGAGGGAAATAGACGCAGCGTACTGTAGTAAGAATAATGGTCTTGGATAATTCTTCTGTTTTACTGTTTGATATAAAGAGAGAGTATTGTAATCTTGAAAAAATTGATCACTAGAATAAGATGAATATTTATGTTTTAATTGAACCCAAACCAATAAATTGTTAATTTTACAAATCTGTATGCCTGTCTGTACCTGGCCATGGATTCTAAACGGTTTGTTGGATTTTGTTAAAACTTGATATTTAGATTTTAAAGGGTTTTATATCAGGATTTTTTTTGTATCGACCCTAGCCCTCAAATTAAGGGTAGTGTACTGATTGATTTTTTTGAACTCCAAATTTTTCTAATCTAATTTTTGTATATATATATAATGGATATCTAGGTAGTGTTTGTCCTACTAAATAACTCTGTGTATTTGGTTTTGCGGTAAAAATTCGTTAAAGGGTAGTTTATTGATGAGTGATTTTTATAAAATTCTAAATATTTCAAAAATATCTCTAAGGATTGTGTTTAAAATTGATATGGGGAGTGTGTGTGACATAAAAAATAAAACTCCATAGCAAAAATTTAAGGAAAAAATTCATTTGAGAGTAGATTACCGATGATTTATTTTAATTATAATATTTTAAGAATTTCTGTAAGGATTTGATTCAAAAGGGTGTTTATTAAGTTTATTTACATTATATATATATTCAAATATTTAATTTAATATCAATTCACTGATGACTGATTTTTGAAAATTGGAAAAATTAATAAAATAGTTCTAACGATTTTGTGTAAACATTGTATTTGCAGACTATTTTAAATGAGAGATAATACTGTGTGTTGAATTTTAATTTTAGTAAAAAGTTTAAAAAAAATTAAATATAAACTTAATGAAATAAATAACGTCATATGTTTGTTATTATAAACTAATAATTTATTATAAAGTATGTTGCCATTAAATTATATAATTATAAGTAATTTTGAATGAGCTTATTAAAAGATAACAATTACAATGTTTATAATAAACAAATTTGAATTAAAGAAACTGATCAAGGAGAGCAAATTGATAAGAAAACATTGTTTGAGCTTGGTAGTTAAAGATAATAATATATAACATTTTAGAATATTAAAACAATTTGATACTATATTATAAAAGATTTGTGAACAATTAAAACGACAGTTGCATAATTTTAATCTAAAATAAATAATTATATTTTAATGATGTTTATACTATAATAATTTGATAAGTTGAAAGATATTAAAATACCAAGCTGTTAATGTATCATTATATGATTTTTAATAAAAGATTTGATATTACTTATCTGTATATTTGTGGGATCCCATCCCTTCATTTAGTTGATGACTTGTCTTGGACAATATGTTTCGTCTCTAGGCCACTGTAAAACGCTTTAAGATAAATAAACTAAGGTTAAGAGACAGTCAATAAAGATTGAAATTAATACGTTTATAATCATAAGATTTATGATTTAATTATGGAGATGGTCTTCCAATATTAATGTGTGTTTTTTAAATATGCTAAAACAGTTTCACTAGTACCAATTCTACCATTATTATATTTTAGTAGAATTGAGAGAAATGCCTGCGATGGGATTCATGCTAGAACTGTATTACCTACCTAAGTTGGGTGCTATCCGTGGGGTAAGGCAGGCTCTTAAAATAAAAACTATTATTCGCATTAATATGCCAGTGAATTTAGTTCCTAGTAAGTAATTAAGACATTTTTTCAACTAATAAGGCCACAGTAGAAGTTTATTTAACAACATAGCTACAAAACAGACAACGCAAAGAAGCGTTTCCACATTAGTTGAAAAGGTAGTGTGTTTGCGTGTTGTGCGCTACTATTCCAAATTAGGTCCACACACGTTTGTTAAAGGTCGTGTGACCAAGGTTCATCTAAAAGTACAGGTTAAGTCCCTGCAGCCATTATGGCTTGAATTACATATTATAGTTTTCTTCTGTTTTGTAATGTTCACCAATAAAATATAGGCTTGCATGTCCAACACTTCAAATAGATATAATAAATACATGTCTATTCAATTGATCGAAATTTAAGCAAAGAAAAGCTTCAGTAAGAAAACATATTTGACGAAACATTAAAAATATGTAAGAAATTGTTTTAATCATTTTTTTTTTAAACTGGAGAAGGAAGAAGTTGTTTAAGGGTCAACCCTGGAAAATAAGTATTCCCTTTTCTCGATTTTGTAAGTGTATTGGCAAAATAAACAAAAATAAAATAATAGTGTTTGGTAAAGCTATATTGTTATATGTAATTGAATATTTTATTTCTTGGCATAGTTTAAAATATTTGAATATTAGAGTCAGAACTTTTTTTTAGCATCTCTGGAAGGGTTGATAATTTCTCGGCTCGGTCTACGCCAACTTAGGGTGGCTGAGACAGAGATGGGCTGATAAAGAGATCAAAGAACAGACTTTTTACACTCCAACCAAATAACGTGGTCGAATGTAAATAATATTTTATTTTAAATGCCGGGCCTCCACCGTGGTTCAGATCCCACGTTAAACTGTAGGTCCTCCATTTCATCTCACAATCACCCTACCATTACACATTAGCGTAAGTGTGTACAACCCGAATGGGTAGTAAGACGCGGTGCTAATAATTATTATTTTATTTTAAATTTAGATGGCATATAAGCTCTTGCGTGACTAAGATTTAAAATACAGTTAAGACTATTTGTGAATAAATAAAATATTTTTGAAAATAGTAAAATACAGTAGAATAAACTTATTTCTTGAAGCATTCTATACAACAATTTTTTTAAAGCATAGATTAGTGTCTCAGATTTCAGTTTCTCATTTTACAATGAGAATCTTCTAGTTTTATTTTAAAAACAAACATATTAGAACGGTGGCCTCATTTGTTTATTGTCAATAAAAATTATTTCTCTGGTTCACTGTTGTAGCATCTTATATCTGTCAAATGCTGGCACATTTACATTACGTATCCAAGAAAAAGTGTATGATTCTAAGTTTATATAATTAAAGCCATAATGGCTGCCATACCGAGATTGTATGCGTGTCATTGCCTTATTCTAGATATATCTAGCACGCGAGCTTAACCCTCTAGAGACATCTAATGACCAAAATGCAATATTTAAAAAGAGGATTCAATTTAAGACTTCGGAGAATTCATTGTTTCTTTCTCGGTTTGCGTGCTCTGCGTCCTGAATCGAATGTCGCACGCGTATGTCCAAGGTCGTCTTTCTTCAGGTCCATGCTAGTGTGTGTTTTTTTATGTCCATCCATTGTTGTCGACCCGTGTCACCGAGCGGTATGGCAACAGCGCGCGCCGAGCCATCCATCAACTCACCGTACAGTCAGGCCGTGTGGGTTGCGTACAGCTAGGGGCAACACCACTTCACCAGTGATTGCTACAACATGGAGGCATAGCCGGCTAACTCCAACAGGTACTAATCGATGAGACATGCATAGGCTATACTTTACCGCTTCACTTTTTTTATATATTGATTTGCGGGTTCTAAAGATTATATTTTAACAATTAGCCTCAAACTCAAGGTGTTAAATAAATATTTAAATTGATTTTAATAATTTAATTACAAATGATTTCTTGACTATCAATTTTTTTCCAAAAATAAACAGAATGTTGGACCTACCTATCTTAATATTTTCAATGTTATTAAAACAACTTTATAGTAACTTTTGAAGTTTAGTAGTGTTATACTAATTAATAATTGACATTTTTATGTACGGCATCATTCTTAATATAGCAATGATATTAATATGGGCTAGGTCCCCAAAAAAGGTTAATTTTTAAGGGGAAAAAAAGTTTGTTAGTAAATAAAGTACAAATGGTTTCCAAAAATACCCGTAGTGTACTCAAATTATTTCAAAAATTACTTCCAGTTCCTAAATATGGGGTGTAGGTAGCGACTTTACCCATCATTTTAATAATCCCCAGTCACAAATAGAGGCAAAGTTATCCCCGTAGGGTTGAAGATAAACAAAACAGATCACGAATATAGCAACACTCAAGGGAAACATTTCTAGATAATTAGTTAATTACCTCAACAAGAATGAGATATGTTAACCCATTTAACGATACAATAAATTAATTTGATTAAATTGATAAGCCATTATATAGTTTATTCTGAAAATTGATAAATGACACCTGGGCACGGGGATCGAACCGGGGACCTTTTGGCTTAGTACGCCAATGCTCTAACCACGGAGATATCCAGGAATCGTCCCATGCCCAAGGTCATTCTTCACAAATATTTTAAGGCAGAGTCTGTGATAGCTCATAATCTTAATAAAATCACACATTTATAGCAGACGATTTCCGCACGTCCATCACAGACTCTACCTTAAACTATGAGTGAAGAATGACCCTGGGCACGAGACGAATCCTCGATAGCTCGGTGGTCAGAGCATTGGCGTACTAATCCAAAGGTACCGGGTTGGATTCTCGTGTCAAAGTTTCATTTTTCAATTTTCAGAATATGATATCTAGATGGAGTAATCTTCGATATAAGCACAAATAATAGCTTTGGCTATTTGATTCGTATTATATAGTTTGTTAATTACGGTTACGGGTATAGCGCAGCTAAATATAATGTACTTTAAATGTAAAAATTACACCTGGACACGGGAATCTAACCCGGGACTTTTGACTTAGTATGCCAATGTGGAGTAACTCTTGGATAGCTCAGCGTTGGAGCATTGGTGTACCAAGACCAAAGGTCCCGGGTTCCATTCCCGTATCCATGTGTCAATTTTTAAATTAAATTATTAAATTCATTTGAGGTAAAAAAAAATAGATTTCATGTTTTTATAACGATTAGAATTTCAATCGCCTAGTCTTAAAATTAAAAAAAAAAAATGTTGAAAATATATCCATCTTAGAGAATGTTCTAGGTCAACAATATTGGGCTCACAATATTTTAGTTTCAAGTGGAAGGGAAGTCGAAATCAAATCACCGTGGTTTTCCACTCCTCTCTTCACGCTAATAAATGTGCATTTCCACAAAGCTACCCTCCCGATTCTTACATCTGGTCCCCGGCTCATTATCCGTTCGAGTTATACGCTTAATTAACTGATTACGTTAGTGTGTTATGGGCGAGAAAGGTTTAATTTAGAGGAATTATACCCACATTCTCGTATAAGGATAGTATAGTAAAAAGGTGACCTGGTGTTCTAGGGGTAAGGTGTCGGACTTCTGTGCTGGGGGGTCCGGGGTTCAATCCTTGGTCCCCGGCACAGATTTATCTGATTACCAAACCCTCCCTTCACCTCTGACAAGACATCTTGTGAATGTGGGGAATGCCAGGCCTCCACTGTGGTTCGGATCCCACGTTAAACTTTAGGTTCTCCATTTCATCTCACAATCACCCTACCATTACACATTAGCGTTAAGTGCGTATAACCCGAACGGTTAGTAAGACGCGGTGCTAATAATAATAATAATAATAATAATAGTATAAAAACTTTTAGGAATACCTGTCTGGTATTCGAACCCTGTTCTCCCCATCATCGGCAGTCTAGTATATTATGGATAGTGAGTGACACGTTATACCGTTCTTCCACCGAAACGGATGATAAACCCCTAGTTCAACCTAGTTAATAAAGACGTCGCTTGGTAGACTCTTGCCTCAAACGGGNTCATTGTGCGGTACGCACCGCTGGGACTGTGTGTTGGGGAGGGAGGGGGGGAGAAGGGCTTGTGATACTCACGCTGTAGACGCATTATTACAACCCCCTCTCTCCCCCCTCTTCTTCGCCAACAACAAACCCTATTTCAAGAGCACAGAAGATTGGTTATGTTTCCCCTCTCTAGGGAGACAGACCGATGAGTTTGATTCACGAAACGCAAACAGTCGCGGGGTGAAAAAAAACAAAACAAAAAAGACGCGCGGAACGTACACCTACCGTCGCGTAGCTCTGTGGGAGGGCGTGTGGAGGTGGGGGGGAAAAAAACTCACATGTGGCGTCGCTTATGCGTACAAATCTGTGATATGATATAAGTCACACGTGTTTTGCGCATGCGCGTCGACTGATTAGCATACTTTCTCAAGAACACGAACATTTGTGGATACGTCGTGTTTTCTGCGCGTGTGCGGGTTTAAAATAAGAAAAAATAAATTAAACGGAAACAAAAGAAAGTTTAACGAATTTGAAAAACACTCCTCACCTTTATAATTTGAAAAACTAGTCCCTGCACATGCGTGGGAATTGAAATAGCTACAGAACTTAAACTGGTCTTCAAACTATCGTTTGTAGGTACAGTAGCCCCATGGCTTCTTTGGTGCTGACTGACAGCTTTGAAACATTACCAGACCAAATTATGTATACCTACGCCTGACCAAATGATCTGTAAAAACATGTATTTAGCAGCTGTCACTTCTGACGGTCAAAATTTATGTATATACCTAAATTTTGACTGTCAAAAGTCAGCTGTGCGCTGTCAGTCAGCACCAAAGAAGTCATGGGGCTACTGTAGGTACAATCCATATTTCATCGAAAGAGTATTTTAGAAAATACAAATATGTATTTAAATTAAGAAACATGTTGAAACAAACACAGGCCTATCCTAAGAGTTTTTCCACTCTCCCTCCACGGAAGTAATGATATATTTCCTCAATATTATAGCCTTACCTAAACCTAACACATTAGTATTAATACTCAGATAGCCCGGACGGGTGGTAGGACGCGGTGCACAAATATTAAAAATCCATAACTTACCGCTCGTTAGGCTAGAATTTTTTTTTGTATCATTATGTCTTACTACCTGTTTGGGTTATACGAATAATATTATAGTTACTCTAATAGGGTAGAGATGAGGTAGGAAGCATTTTAGAGGTACTATATCCACATTGGCGTGGAAAGAGAGTGGGAAACCAAAATAATAATACTACCTTTGTAGGACCACAAAAGAGAAAAACATCCATAGTCATGTTTCATGTCTAAATATTGCTCATTCACACTAGAAAAAAAACAAGTTTTTTTAGATAAAAAACTTTGATATCAATTTTAAAAGCTGTATTGAATAAAATAAGATTCATCACCCCAAAATTAAATTAATCGTTGCAACGCGTTCTTACAGTAAAAAAATAATATATACACTAAAAAAGTTGTTACAAAATAAAATGCAGTCGCTATCGAAAAATACTGTACTGAATGTACTTAATTTAGAAAGAAGAAAAGTTTTTTTTTTTAAGTTTATATAATCGATCTCTTAACCAGCCACATTAGTATGATCGACTTTAATCTGTCAATTAGTTTTATACTTAGCTACTAGGTCGCAGCAGGTATCAACAAATGAATCTCCTACTATGTTATTTATTATCCTGAAGATGGCAATAAGAAATTTAAAATTCATTTATTATTTTATTATCTTGTTGAATTTTAAAATATTAATAATAATACTAATAATAATGATAATAAAAAAAAAATATTTGTGAATGTCAAGAAACTGCAAATATATTGTTAGTTCCTTGAAACCTCACTAGATGGTAAAGCCAAACCTACGAAATATTAGTTTAATATTTTATTACTAGATCGCTGCACCTACTACCTAAGTCCTCGAGTCTCCTGCGAGGTATCGAGGCTACCAAATTATTAGTTGAATAAAACTCTACCAGAGTGCTAAGGCTAAATTAGTTTAATGTTCAACTACCAGGTTCCAACATATATTCTATCGATACTTTTAGTTATTGAGTTTGCTGCTAGGCAAAAAAAAATTGAACCCAAAACTTGTACAATTAGTTACGTTGTTCTCATCTAGAGTAAAAAGATTAATTTTACAGGCGTATAAACTTTAAACATGAGCTGAGGATCTTTGTACATATTCGAAAATACCCTTGTAGTGAACTCTGTATTAACATACAGTAACATAAATTACGTTATTACCAACGGAGTCCTGCCATCCATTATACTCTTCCTTTTTTTAACAATTGAGATTTGAATGATTCATGTCTGGGCACGATTTATTAAACTGTGAGGCGAGCCTCAATGGTGAAACAAACCATGATTATATTTTTGAAACAATTGTTGTCTAGCTCCTCCGCCTTGATGAAGTAACAAGTTAACTTTATTTTAAAATTAATATTCTTCTTTGGCAAATGTGGCAATAAAAGCAATTGTAGCTAATAATAGAAACCTACTGTGAGCGGAAAATTAGTTTTTGTTTTTGTCTAAAAAAAACTAATAGAAACAATCCTGAACGATATCTTCTATGAAATACAACCTATGCCTTTCAACTAATATTATATATATATATATATATATCGTTTAAATGTTAAATGAATGATATTGTTTTATGTATTGAAACATGCTATTATTATTATTATTATTATTATTATTATTACTATTATTATCTAGTTATTTAATCTTTGCTGACGATGTAAAATTATCAAAGCAATTGCAGATTGTATAGATTTACAAAATGATATAAATGGTTTTCTACAATGGTCTTTTGAAAATGGAATTTTCAATAAATCTAAGACCAAATCTATATCTTTTACTAGGAAAACTAATCCTTTTTTTTACTTATAAATTCGGCAATGAAAATATAGTCCACACACTTTATATTAATGATCTTGGTGTTCTCCTGGATAACAAACTTTATTTCCACTTTCATGTTGACCATGTATTTCCTAATCATTGAAATTACTTGGACTTCTTAAATTTATTACTTCATCATTTAAGAAAGTTGAATGTGTTTTATGTCTGTACTACGCACTGGTGAGATCTAAGTTAGAATATGCTACTGTTGCTTGGAATTCCATTACCTTAACAGACTCTCTTAGGTTGGAAAACGCCCAAAGAAAATTTGTCGCTGCGTGCTATGATAAATTCTCTAGTAACAGGATTTATTATGATTATGACAGAATTCGAAACCTCTTAGGGGTCCAAATTCTCTTCTCGCGTAGATGTGATGCCCTTTTTGTTTTTAATATATTCAATAACAAGATTTATTGCAAATTTGCGCTTGATCATGTAAGCGTTCATATCCCTTCTCGGGCTTCTCATAATCCAAAATTATTTTTTCTCAATAGCTCTTATAAGGTGAGCCCTATAGGTCGTGTCCATAGCGCCAAATCTAGATTTGTCGAATTCGACTTCTATCATAAAAGAAAAGCCAAACTCAGAGAGTTATTTAAGGAAATCCCATATCAATAATTTATCATGTAGAGGTTCTGCCTATAATATTTAAATTTACAGTATTTTGATTTATTTTTTACATATCGTTACTGCTTTTAACTACTCTTTATTTATTTGTTACAATTTTTTTTCGTAACTTTTCATCGGTATATATACTTATTTAGCTATTATTGTTTTTTCTTATTTTCTCGTGTTATCATTAAGGTACTTGTGTACTTTTCAGTGCTGGTCTATTATAATTCTTACTACTGTTAGCCAGCACTATAATAATTGAAATTTAAATCGAATTGAAATTATTATTATTATGTGTTCTATCTTACTACATGTCCATTCCTTTTTTTCAGTGAACTTAGACTGCCAATCTGCCCTGTCCTCTGTCCAGAGTTATTGCACTGGGGTGGGGGATACGGGGTTGACACCCCCCGCTAAGGTCACTTTGGATGCACGCTTGCGCAAGTGCGCGCAAGAAGCTTGCGCGTGTACGAACTGGTCACATTGGTTGCAACTAGGTGCAAGTAATCACTCCAGCGAGATGTCAAGATGGAGTCATCGGACGAAGAAGAATTTGTGTTGGAAAATGGTGTGTTGAAACTTTTAATGATGGATGAAGAGCCATTTAGATAAGAATGGGTTAACGATTATTTTAAGAATAGAGATGATGATGGAGAATATAGCGAGTTCTAAAAACTGAAATTCAGTGTATGCTGGCTAATGTAGACGTGATTCTGAAATGTGTGTGTTTGTTGCATAACATTGTTATTGATAGAGAAGGCAGTGCAGAAGTGGATAGTTATGTTGCACAAAACCAAACACAGCTCCTTCGAGACTACCGGCCAAATGATGACTTGCGTAGATACAATAGAGCTACTGAAAAGGCAATTAAAATCTGAGACGCTTTTAAACACTACTTCAATACCAAATAACCCAAACATTGTTCAAACTTTCACAGGCTAACTACTAATAATGAAGCATAACTATTCAGTAGGTAACTACATTATTTTGTGATTTTTGTGATAGTTAAAACAATAATAATAAAGTTGAAATAAAGTTTTTTCACAGTTTTTCAAATATATCATTACTTACTTGGAATATCCAATATAGTTCCTATCTCCACCCACAGTTTCTTTATCATGTATTTGTTGCTATGGTTCTTAGAAGAGGCATCCCAGATGGTCCTTCTTGCTTCAACGCATATTATTAGCATATCCATTTCCATCACAAACACACAAGGACAAAGCTATCTCCTCTTGAAAACAAGGGAAATAAAATAACTCTCACGTCGATACAGCAAGCGTTCTTGAATAAACAAATCTATTTGACCCGCGGTTGCACGTGCACAAGCTTGTACAAGCTTGCGCATCCAGTTCGCACTCAGTGTGTGTGACCAGCTCGGGCACGCCACCATGGGTTTAGATGGGTTCACTCTAATTTTGTTTCTTCATCCAAGCTTGCGCACGCTCGCGCATACAGTTTACTTGCGCAAGCTTGCATCCAAAAAGTCAGCCAATGTTTTGTTTATGGTTTCGTGTTTTGGTTGTTACTTTCGTGGTTGCTAGACTATCGCAGTTTTATTATTTAAATTATCATACGTTGTACAACCAATGCCTTAATTAGGGCTTTATTAAATTTTGAAGGCATATATGCAGTGAATGTTTACTCAACATTTTATTGTTTTCTTACCGAAAGCTTTGACTGATGAAATGAGGATATTGAGTTTAGTGTTTATGTTTGACTTCTGAAATACACACTATTTTTCCTAGCCAGTATCCATACTAGTTTGCATTGAACTGATTTATATTATTTCAGTGTTTATTAAAATAAGCTTTCATGAAGGCCATTTAAATAGGCTCAATGCAACAATGAAGGAAGAGGAGTAACTTAGGGCTGTGTTACATTGTTACAACTCTTGTAATTTTTCATTTGATCAAGTAGACTACTGTAAACTAAAAATAAGTTTTTTCCCCCCTTTACTATTTTCAAATTTGGGATACATTTTTAAATTCGTTATTTAGTGTTCGATTTGCATGAAATGTCGTATAACCATATTGTTTAGAGTGCTAATTTCTAATTTGCCATATGATATTTAATAAAAGGTCTGGGGAAGCCCCTTCACCTTCACGCGCTAAATTACATTGTTTTGAATAGTTTATTGACGTACCAATATTAACATTTTAGAGCAATTTCCAAGAGGCTATGAAGCAGGATATTGGCAGACAGACATCAAAATACTGTAGAAATATTGATACGTTTAATTTTTATTACTTTATTTTAAAGTTGAAATTTTTTAAAATAAACATTGCCAAATTGCTAATTTTTTGATAATGTGACGAGTGAGTTCTACATCAAAGGGCGCTAACTAGTTCAATATTGCTTCCAACTGTGTTATAATAAAGCAGCGGTTTCTAACTTGGGGGTTGCAGCGTATTTAAGCTTAGTATTTATTTTTTCAAGGATTTTAATGATTATAGAAAAATGCATAAATCTAATAGAGATGTAAGTTGTTAAAGTGCTAAAAACGGCTAGTTACTGCTTAGGTTCCTTTTGGCTATTTCATTCTGATAGCATCTTGCTGATTTGTTTACTGTGGCAGCTTTGTAATGCTGCTAGCATAATATAAAATCATCTCCCAACCCCGGGCTTGTTGATTCTATTTACAACATACTAGTTTCATATTATAATCATTATTATAAGCAAGTATAATAATTAAAACAAGCATTAGTGGACATGCGAGTTTAATGTCACGCTCTTTTGATTTGGTTTGTTGGTGAAGGTGAAGTAAGGATTTTAATTCTGGCCAGGGTTAGTTTAGCCAAATATCCCTCGAAGCAAATAAGGGTACATTTCCTCTAAATTTGTACTATCCCACTGGTGTAGTTAACTATAAATAGTCCGGGCTGGTAGTACTACAGAGTGAAAAAACTTAAAAACCAAGATTTGAACGCTTTTAAGTTATTAAAGGGTCACGATTGCCGCAGAGAGAAAAGTTGTGGCCGTAAATTACAAAACGTTGGAAACCGCTGTAGTAAAGTCAGTTAAATTTGTTGATCTAAATTACATTACTTGAACAATATCTGGAAAAAAAAAATCATAATCTAAGTAATTTCTTTATGCACTGAAAAAGTCATTTAGCTTTAAAAATCAAGTATTAACAAATAAATTAATTAATTAATTAAAAATACATTTGGTTCAAGGCTTTATTACACCCCAAATTTAAAAAAATCTGGGATCCTCCTGCCCTGCCCCCTTCCCTCCCCCCATTGTCAACATTGCCGTCCTTGTACTCTCCTTTGCCACTTGGGAATTTTTCTAATTTCAAAATGCTTAGAGTTAGGAAAAACACTGGTTCTCCCCCCCCTCAAATATATTTAATGCAACGCCCCTGCCTCTGACTCCTCTTTGAGCTCCCAGAATTTTCTTCTTTCTTTCAAGTCATCCAATATTAAATATTTGAATCCTCCTTTCTAAGCTCCTCTTTTCCTCAACCTTGGTTTCTATGACTTCGTGCATAAGAGAGTTCCTACTAAGGATGTGTTCGATTCGACTATATAAGAGTGGAGTGAGATAAATCTACAGAGGGGCAAAAATACCACCCCCCTTCTGAAAGCCCACTACCCTGGTTCTACCACCACCAGGTATACCTTTGTTTAATAAGTGCTTAATGTAAATTTTCAGGCTTAGAGGAAGGAGGCGCTATGTTAAGTTTCTAAATATTAAACAAATTTAAAGCACTACTGTATTTAATCCTTGCCCTTATTTACCACCAAAAATTAACTCCAGATAGCTTCTAGAGGCATTTAATATTCGTAATCTTTCTTTGGCTGTGGCCATTGGGAAGGGGGGTGACTCCTAAACCACCCCTGTACCTGTACCTCAGTACACCCGAACGGGATTCGAACTCTGATCTCCCCATCATTTGGAGTCTAGTCTAACACGAGAGTGACATCTTTGACAATGCGGCCACCGAAGCAGGTTAACCAATAATATTAATATGGTAATATCAACGTTAAGGAATTAAGGTGAGGTAAAAAAGGGAATGTAAACCAAATTCAGTATGTCTACAGTTTTTAAAACAAAAAGAGTCTTTAGCTAAACTAAATCAAATATATTTATTTCTTCATACCCGCGTCGGTAGTGTAGTTGGCTAATGCACTTATTCCTGAAGAGCTAGACTGACAAGGAAGGAAAGATCGAGGTTCGAATCTCTGTCGGATGAACTGGAGGAGTTTTTTCCTAAATGGTCCTACACTCTCCCTCCACGCGAATGCGGCTTCACCTCTTTTAAATTCAACCTTCCCAAATCCCAATCATTTAGCGTAATTAGTACTTAAGCGTATAACCCGAACGGTTAGTAAGACGCGGTGTAAATAAATAAAAAATAAAATATATATTTCTTCGGCCGTTTAGTTAAATTTCTACTAATCGTAATAGTTTTTTTAAAATATATTTTGTCATCGCGTAATTTAAACATAGTTTTTTTATATATTTTTTTAAAATGTGTCTGTTCATATGAAAACAATAACATTAAAATATATACAGTGTGTTTATAAAAAAATATTAATTAATAAATAATATCAAACAATCAATACACGACGTAAAAAGCTGAGAGAGAACGACGACAATATTTTGTTGCCAACACACTGCCTGAGCGTATCCCACTTGACTAGGACACCAGGACTCAAAAGAGGTGGCAGAATCTACTACTCCAGCTTGTTTGGTGTGTATGTATAATAATGGGAATTTATTTCAATACTGCATGAGTTTAGATATACCCCACTTAAGTAGGAGTGCAGGAACCAGAGGAGTTTACAAAAATAAAGTAATCCTCCCTCATCCAATGGTTTGGTGGCGGATGGTCGCATTCAAATACTGTACTGGCTAATGTTTGACTAGGACATCAAGAACCAAAGGAGGTAGTCTATCTAATACGCATTGCGCTGTTTTTGATATTGTCAACACTGCCTGAGCGAAACACCCATAGCAGGAATAAAAGGAAGTAAACGTTTTCTCAATATTACCAAAGGAACTATTATTTAATGATTGTGTACGGTTTTTCTTAGCACCGTGTCTCACTACCGGTTCGGTTTACGTCATTACTGTTTGGGTATGTCCGCATATTTGTACTAACGGTATCGGCATTAACGATTGTAGAGTCTAAAAAAATGTGTATCGGTGATTTCGTGAAATGAGAACGATCGAAAAATGTATTAAAAAAAATCTCAGTAGACTCATTCATTATTCAAATCTTAACTCTTTGTAACCATCGAACATGACAAGACTGACTTATTTGTTCTCATGCCCACCAGTGTGGTTAAAATTTTGATACTCTTACCCGCCTCGGTGGCGTAGTTGGCTAATGCGCTAGTTGTGTTGAGCTCGACTGCTGAGGACGGGGAGGGAGATCGAAGTTCGAATCTCGGTCGGGTGAACTGAGGGTGGTTTTTCCCTAAATGGTTTTCCACTCTCCTTCCACGCTAATGCGGGTTCACTTCCTCTAATTCAACCTTCTCAATTCCTAATCCATTAGCGTAATTAGTACTTAAATTAGCGTATAACCCGAACGGGTAGTAAGACGCGGTGCTAATATTAATTTTGATACTCTTTTTTTGTTAATCCATTCAAATCTAATCAAACCGAAATTTTAGAAAATTTAACTGCATCACTACCAAGTACCAAGAGAATAAATTTAGAGATGTTGAGAAGAAATTGCTGACAAATAAATATATATATATATTATTATTATCACCATCATCATCGTGTCTTACTACCCGTTCGGGCTATACGCACTTACGCTAATGTGTAATGGTAGGGNTATATATAGTCCTCATAGGGATGAATAAAATGGAGAAAGTTACACAATGAAGAACTTCATGGTTTATATATATTCATAAACGAATTAAGAACAGTCAAGGCACGTAAGCTGAGGTGGGGTGGACATGTGGCGCGAATGGGTGTGTACACAACATTTTAGTTGGGAAACCTGAAGATACAAGATTTCTTGGTAGGAAAGAACATCGATGAGAGAATAATGTTAAAACAAATTTGAAGGAGGTCGTGTGTCAGGATTGAATGGGGTTGTCTCAGGAAAGTGTTGAAAGATATATCAGCCATGAACTTTCTAGTTCCAGAAGATAGAGAGGAGGGAGGGGAGTTGAACATATACGAAACTAAGTTTTTAAATTTTAGTTGATATATAATTAACTGTCTCAATGGTTTGAATCCCGTAATTTTACTATACCGACCGAGCGGCCGCCAACGTTAGCGACGATAGTGCTAAAATTTGCTGATAGAGGGTGTCATGTGGACAGTACAACCGAGACCTACGGCCGTTAATCTCAATTTTCTAGACTGGAACCGCTAACTATTTATTCAAGTAGCTCTTCGATTATCCTCACGAGGTTGAATCTGACCCCGTTCCAGACTCACTGCTTCACAGAAAAATTCTGGACGCGCTAGGAACCTAGCTCTGGACCTCTGCATCTTTAGACAGGAACTGTAAGCCAGAAGCGATCTTGATATACCATCAATATTGTTAAAAAATAAAACTAGGAACTATAAACCAATCAATATTGTTAAAAAATAAAACTAGTAACTTTTAAGCCAAAGGTGCTCTTTATATAACATCAAAATTGTTAAAAAATAAAACTAGGAACTTTGAAGCCAAAGATGCTCTTTATATAACATCAATATTGTTAAAAAATAAACCTAGTAACTTTTAAGCCAAAGTTGCTCTTTATATACCATCAATATTGTTAAAAAATAAAACTAGGAACTATAAGCCATCAATATTGTTAAAAAATAAAACTAGTAACTTTTAAGCCAAAGTTGCTCTTTATATACCATCAATATTGTTAAAAAATAAAACTAGGAACTATAAACCATCAATATTGTTAAAAAAAAAACTAGTAACTTTTAAGCCAAAGTTGCTCTTTATATACCATCAATATTGTTAAAAAATAAAACCAAGAACTCTAAGCCAGAGGTGCTCTTTATATACAATCAATATAAGTAGAACATTAAACTAGGAAACGGTAATTGCTTATGGATTATTTGACCCATTTAGTTAAATAAAGATGTGAGATTTATTTGATCCAAACCATGTGTAGGAAACAAAGTATATTACCATATAGATAGAGCTGGTCTTATCTCCTGGGTAGCACCGAGCTTAGGTAGGGAATAATATAATATTAAAAACCAAATTATAGCACCGCGTCTTAATACTCGTTCGGGTTGGACGCTTAAGTACTAATTACGCTAATTGGCTAGGAATTGGGAAGGTTGAATTTAGAGGAAGTGGACCCACATTGGTGTGAAGGGAGAGTGGAAAACCATTCAGGAAAAAAACCAAACCCAATTCAGTTCACCCGACCGAGATTCTAAATTCAATCTCCTCGACTTCGGCTGTCTAGCTGAACACGAAACCAGCGCGTTAGCTAACTACGCCACTGAGGTGGGTAATTTAATATTGCTAGGCAAGCCTGAATGTACTAATCGTACACCCTTTCCATTGAGACTCTTTCCATGTCCAGATGAGATGAGATGATGGTGATAGTGAGTATAAGGATGATAGTGAGTATGAAGGTGTGGAACCAGCGCAAACAATTAAACGTAGCTTAAGCCTAACTAACCAAACACTGGTGACCGTTGAGGTAGTTCCCCTTTCAGGAAAAATATCTAAGCTCTCAGCCGAGGATTGAACCCGGGACTCCTAGGCTCGTAGCTAGGTGCACTGACCACTGCACCACGGGGCCGGTTATTTTGGTAGGTAATACAACTCGAACCAAACTTAAAATTGTGGTGGGTTTTCCTTTAACTTACTTTACTTTAGAAAACAGTGGAATTAAAACCAGTAATACAGTACTATTTTTAAAAAATATTGAAAAATAATTATTTTAAAATAAAGAATTTTTAAATTAATCCTAATTTTTCTGTCGTCAAATTAAGATTGAAGAAAATAGCACCTTGATACATTTACTGTTTCGAGCGTAATCTTCAAGGTTAAACAGCCAATAGATGGACACTGGAGGTAACTAATTCGATTCCAAGCCAGATATAATTTACTCCACTCATTGGAGTCAGACCCGCCTCAGTGGCGTAGTTGGATAGTACAACAAAGGCCTTTCGGCCATTGATCTCGATTTTCTAGCACGGATCCGCTACTTTTTCATTCAAGTAGCTTCTCATTTGTCATTAAGAGGCTGAGTTGACCCCATCCAGACCCACAGCTTAACAGAAAAACTTATACCACCAAGGATCAAACTCTGGACCTCTGGATCTGTAGCCAGGAACTCTGACCACTGAGACCACAAAGGTGGTACCGGCTGTAGTTTGCTTATCTGATAACATTATTTTTGCTCGTGTCATCAGGTCTTAGGCAAATTAATATATATCTACAGTACCCTAAGAACTTGAAAGACAATCTTTGGGAAAGGTACGGGGGACAAGGGGAGTTTTTCTTTATCGAGCTTTATAAGCCGTAATCGCATACTTGCGAGGTTTATTTTTGTTACGATCCAAATGTCCGAACGATTACCTTAGTATCAAGATCATTACAAGTTCAACAGCTCC
>CABFOW010002213.1:0-19654 GCA_902141385.1 Timema californicum
CTGTGCCGGGACCGAGGATTGAACCCCGGCCGCCAGCATAGAAGTCTGACACCTTACCCCTAGACCGCCAGGTCACCTGTAACTGGTAAAAACAAAGATATAAACTTATCGAGTACTTACAACGAGAAAAAGTAAATAACACTAAAAATTGAGTTTATGTATTATCACATTTTTATAAAATCTTGAGCTTACGCTATTTTATTTTATCAACTAGTTATTTATAACCTCAGGTACCCACCTCTAAATAGCTAATTTAACCATTTTAGAATGTTGCATTCCATAAAAAATGTTTTAAAATCACGTAGTCTACACAAAAGAGAAGCCTTAAAAACGCGAGAGCTCATGGCCTATAAATTCTTAGAGCTGGCCCCGAGGGGTACCAACACAAAATTAGCAATGGGAATACACATATTTTTTTGATAGATTTTATTTGATCATAATTTCAAACAAGGTCGTCTTATCGTTTTAATCTATAAGTAGGATTAAAACCTCTCCCATTTAATTCGAATAAGATTTGAACTTCGACTTCACTATTATTGAAAAAAGTAAAATATATTTTAGATGATCTATGTCTTTATTAAATAATATATCATGTGTCCCCGTTTCCGAGATAATCATGCATGTTTGATTTCAAAGTCAAGTGTTAATTCTTGCCAGGTAAGGAGCCTGTATGGCTGTTGCGGAGCCACTACGCTCTCCTTACCTTAATACGTTAGACTTTTTCTGTGGGTTTTTTTCAAAGCTTTGGTGTACGAGACAGCGATTGAATCCGAGGAAGACCAGTTAGCCAGTATAGTTGCTGCATGTGATAAGGTTCAAGAAACACCACGTGTTTTCGAATGATTACGCAAGTCATTGATACGCCGCCTCAATTATTGAAATGACATTAGGGGCCGCCATTTTGAACACTTGCTATGAATCTTATTTTGAAGCTAGGAACTTAAACATACAAGAACTACAATTAGTATTTCCTAATTTATATTTCAATACTCCAGTGAGTGTAATTATTAAAATCCAACCCAAGTGGGAACTGTGTAAGCATAACTTACTAATGCTATAATTAGAAACACATCGGGGCTTATGAAGAAGGAAAAGTATCTGAGTTTCTCCATCATTACACACAAACCAGCCTTGTTTACCAAATGTATGGGATACATAGTCACACGTGCCGGTAAAAATTGATAAACAATGCAGTGCGAAGTAACACTGCAATTCTGGTTGCCTACTTGGCAGGAATTTACACTTGTCTCTGATCTCAAACTTGTGTGATTATCTCGAAAATGAAGAAAGCTAGACAGTTTCTCCAAGATACCTTTTTTTGTTAATTTCTAAACCTTGTTTTGTAATCTTAAGTCAAAATTAGTAATACCTACTCTGACATATTTTATTGCAGAAAAAAGTGTTACAACCCCTCACCCCCCTTTTTTTTACATGATGGGAGTGGGTAACGGTAACAGCACATTTAGTTTATTAATTATCAAGGTTTCAATAAGTAGTATACAAAGATTCGTTGTAATACCTTAATAAGTTCTCATAATATTTCACACAACAGTCCTTTTTAGCTCTATCTTTAGGGGTGAATATCACCCTTAATATTTAAGATGGACCATAGGTTGCTGATGTAAATTATTCTATTTTCACCCAAGAAATAGCCTGCCAAAGTTTGACGCAATGTTTTAGATACACGTTGTATAGGCATAGCTTAGAGTTGGTTTGAGAGTCACAAATAAGTTTTTAAGGGGAAAACTTTCTTAGTACAAAATATTATTTCCACAATACAAGCACAGTATGTAATATATTCTCACAATAAATTGTTACGTGATGAGTGACATTGAAAGGACCCACTTGGTGATCAAATGATTTAAGGCAAGGGTTAGCAATCTACTGACTGACTGATTTTATTTAGCCCACAAGATATTTAGCAAACAAACAATTTGTTCAAAAAATGGACCTAATAGCTAATTACTAATTGGGAAATGTAAAATTGAGCTTTTTTTGGCTATACTTTTTTCCAAATTTGCCAAACATTTTTTAAAACCCATAATGCCCACAATATCAAAAACGTTGCTAGCCTCTGGTCCCTGGCTTCACTAAATAATCTCTGCTCCGCACTAGAGTGGACTACCGATTACAGTGAGATTGAGGTTCAATTCCAGTTGGGTGCATTGACGGGGATTTTTTCTTAAACGTTTTCAACTCTCATTCCAAACAAATGTGGGTGCACTTCCACTAAAATCAACCATCTTCATCCCTAACACATTGGTGTAGTTGGCATAAATGCGTAAAACCCGAACGGGCAGTAGACGCGGTGCTAAACAAAACTAGGCTGGGAGTAGGTACGAATAATGTCACTGTGACAAAAAGGAGCAGGTAGAAGAACAGGTCCAGTGGTGGAGCAGTAACAGATTGTTCTTGCTCCACTAAAGGAGCAGTTTTTCCCATCCCTATTTCAGACTGACCTCAGGGATTATAGTTTGCTGCTCACCTCTAATTGTGTCTTGCCCAAGAAAATAATAGACAGTCGATATGCGCTAGTTGGGTACGCGCTGACAACTGTGATTGGAAGATAACGGAATTATTGTTCGGTGCGCGTTCGAATTATGCCTAGACTGTGTGAGCATGTTCCAAAACAGTGCTACCCCTTTACCCCTCTGCCCATCCTTGCTTTCCACGCTTTGAGAACACATGACCCCAAGCGTGTGTATATAATGGCAGAACTCTGTAGTGCCATTACACATTGCACTACGATCACTAGGTGAGGCACTTTGGTCTTGGATAGATTTAGCTTTGATTATTTCTAAATACTGTTTGACATTAATCATTTAAAACTAACTATTGGGATGTTATATTATAAATCTAATCTTTATTTATTCATACAGGCTCTCCTGAATTTCTCTTAAAGGCTATGGCCAAATTTAATACTGTGGCATGGTTGGACCCAAAACATTTGTCTGATAGGGAAACTCTTTTATCCGCTTCACGGATGGGTGTACGTTTTAAAGCACCGCCATTTTTGGTCCTGTGTTGCATTGGGCTGTATTTTATTAAAATTTTCCCAAATCCTATGTTTTAAGATTATGCCCCGTGTTATTAATGGGAAGTTTATTTGTTATTCTTTGTAGGTTAAATCAGGGGCCGTGAGTCGGCGTGCTTATTCTTTTAGCTCTAGTTGAAATGTTTAGCGTTAGTTTTCCTAACTATAACGGATGTTTCTATTTTTGTTGTATATTTATATTACGCCCATTTATGGCTGTTAAGATATTATTTACCTATAACATGTTGTCTATTACTTTGATCAATTGAAAGTCACCGATGGCGACTAGCGAATATCCTTTTGATATTACCATAGTCTAGGGTTTACCATCGCCATTTTTCATTATTATTGTTATCCACCCCAGATTTGTGCGAAGGTCAATTTAACCGTAATTGTTTAAAGTGTTTGTTTGGCCATTTATGAACTTGGAGAGGCGTCCCGCACTTTTATTGTGTTATTATTCTTCGGCCATTGTGTATGGATACAGCTCCTAACGCTGGACATGCCTAACTCTCTCATTGAAACTTTGTATCATTTTGTTGAATAAAAATAAAACTCTCTTGTAACCAACCTGTCTGTTATTTATGGGTATAAGAATACATAAATAGGGGAGGTCACATTACGGTATATTTTTTAGATCAATTAAGTGAATGTAAGTTATATAAAACTTATTCAATTCCAATTAGTTCGGATTTAACGAGGTTATAATATAATTGTGACAGGGGTCAGCTACATACATACTCACAGAGCACAATATGATCAACTTTTTTTTATTAAATATTGGAGATGAAATCATTAATCTTTTACTAAAAAATTTAATTAAAAATTGGTTTGGTGTTTGAAAAAAAAATGAAATAATATGTGAATAAGACCAGTAATAGGTTTTAAATCTCTAATAGAAAAACACAATGGGCTCTTTTCTAAATATTATATAAGACATTTTACTACTCCAATAATCAAAATTTAGTTTCAATATGAGATTGAAGTGTGTATTTCAGTAATATAGCTAGATTTATGGCATATAAATGTAAGCAAATTCAAACAAAAATGTTAAATGTTTTGTATTTACCTTTAAAAAAACTTAACATGAGGATTATTAATGGGTTAATCTAAGGGATGTGAATAAGAAAAGGGTGACCTGGCGGTCGAGGAGTAAGGTGTCAGACTTCAATGCTGGTGGCCGGGGTTCAATCCTCGGTCTTGGCACAGATTTATCTGATTACCAAACCCTTCCTTCACCTCTGACAAGACATCTTGTGAATGTGGGGAATGCCAGGCCTCCACCGTGGTTCGGATCCCACGTTAAACTGTAGGTCCTCCATTTCATCTCACAATCACCCTACCATTTCACATTAGCGTAAGTGCGTATAACCCGAACGGGTAGTAAGACGCGGTGCTAATAATAATAAGAAGAAGAAGAAGAAGAAAAGTATTTAAAGAAAGTCCATCTGCATTATGAGTAGAGAAAGATGTAAAAACTACAAGGTCAAATTATTTTTGGAAAACTCTACAACCATTTGGGATTCAACCCCTGGTCTCCTTGTGAACATCAACCAAATTGAATGTGTGTCTAACCTCTTACACTGAACAACCATTGGTGCAGGTAATAACCAAAGTACTTGTGTGATTAGAAATGTTCAAACTGACCAGCGACGTCAAAACATTGGTCAGATCCACCTCGGTGGCGTGGTTAGCTAACGTGCTTGTTTCGTGTTGAGCTAGACTGCCGGGGATGGGAAGATAGAGGTTCAAATCTCGGTAGTATGAACTAGATGTGGTCAATGGTTTTCCACTCTCCCTCTACGCAAATGCGGGTTCACTCCCTCTAAATTCAACCTGCCCAATTCCTAATCCATTAGTGTAATTATTACTTAAGCGAATAGCCCGAACGGGTAGTAAGACGCGGTGTTAAATATAAAATAAAAATTCAAGCATCTAATTTTCAATATTTAAGTTAGAATTTAAAAAAATTACCCCTCAGAAGCAATCATACTCACTACTACCCGCTTCGTGGCCGCATGGTCTAACGCTCTACTCTTGCAAGAGAATAGACTGCTGATTACGGGGGGGTTGAGGTTCGAATATCGGTCGGGAATACTGAGGGGGGATTTTACAAAATGGTTTTCCACTTTCCCTCCATGAAAATGAGGGTACTCTTCCTTGAAATATAGCCTTCCTAAACCCTAAAAATCATTAGCATAATTAGTATATAAGCTTATAACCCAAATAGGTAGAAAGAAGCGGCGCTAAAAAATATATCTATTTTATTTTTTATTTGAGTCCACTTTCTGAACTGACTAATTATATCAGCAAACGGCTCTCTTAAACTAATTTAAATCTTGAACAAACACAACACTCAGTCCCTAGCCATTAATTTATCACTGTGAAAGGGGAAACCCACATTTCACCAATGATAAAGTTTATTGTCATGTCTCGAATCAAAACCGGGACCCTTAGACACACTGCCGACTGAGTTCTAGTGTCGGATTTACTATATTTTTTATTTTATAAACTAGATTTACTGTATATATTTTTCAGGTTACAACATATTCCAGGTACAATTTTTAACAAGCCCTGCTTACCCTTGTCAAATGGGGACCAAGTAGATTACAACATATTCCAGGTATAGTTTTAACAATCCCTGCTTACCCTTGTCAAATGGGGACCAAGTAGATTACAAAATATTCCAGGTACAATTTTAACAAACCCTGCTTACCCCTGGCCAAATGGGGACCAAGTAGATTACAACATATTCCAGGTAAAGTTTTAACAATCCCTGCTTACCCTTGTGAAATTGGTACCAAGTAGATTACAACATATTCCAGCTACAATTTTTACAAGCCCTGCTTACCATTGTCAAATGGGGACCAAGTAGATTACAACACATCCCAGGTACAATTTTTACAAGCCCTGCTTACCCTTGTCAAATGGGGACCAGTTAGGTTATAAGCTATAACATATACCTGGTACAGTCTAAACAAGCTGTTTATACCTTGGTAACATTCCACGACACGACACGACACGACACGACACGACACTGAATGTTCTTCTATTTATACACCAATAACAATAATCTCTTAAAGAGATGTAAATGGAGCCCTCTGGCAAGAGGCCAGTTATCTATAATGTCACGGTCTCTATAGGGTCAAAGGCTGTAACTAACTGTCATAGAGCTACAGCAAACTCGATGTCCTTGATGAGAAAAATACAAGCTCTGCTATGTTTTATCAGGTAAAGACTGGCAAGGTAGACTTGGAGTATAAAACAACTTGGAATAAAATCCTTCTTGACGACAGTCTTTTAGAATATTCTCTTTCTTTTGCAATCAACAATAATTACATTTTACTATATTATTATTGTAAGTAATAATAACATAATATATCAATGCCAGGTGCATAAAAGAAAACTTTAAGTATAAATAGTACGTGAAAGTAGATCTCGTAATCTTTCTGGAGGTCAGATAAGGAGTTTTTATGAAAATTTGACTGTAGCTAAGTTCATACGTTTAGGTAAATTATTTTTATTTGGATGTGTAACAGTTTGTGCTATCTTTCATTATAAACTTCTTAGCATTGAAAAGTCATTAAAAGAAATGTGGTTTTTGTCGTTAGTATTTTTTAAATTATTTTTAGCATCACGTCTTACTACCCGTTCGGGCTATACGCTTATGTACTAATGACGCTAATGGTTTAAGGGATAGGTAAGGCTATATTTATAAGAAGTGAACCTGCATTGGCGTGCAGAGAGAGAGGGTAAATGACCATTTTGGAAAAATCACCCTCAGTACACCCGACCGAGATTCGAACCTCGATCTCCCCATCATCTAATATTATCATAAGTATGTAAGGTCATACCAAGATACCACGTTCTGTTTCTCTTGATTTGTAATTATCTGAAACGATAGTCACGATGTCTAACCTGTCAGGCTTTCAATAAATTTATTTAAAGAAACAAATAAAAACAACAATACGCTCATGTTGCATACATTGAAGACTCATTTTGTACAAATGAAAAATTTCATCTCTCTAGGTTTATGATTTTTTATGTTATCCACACTTGTGATAACGTGGTTTAAGGCGCAATCCAGTATTTTGTAAAAGTAACAAAAAATACGCCAAAGATAAACACACGATAATGTTTTTTTAAGTTGGTAAGCCTGTGCTAAATTTCAGATGATATTTTTCTTGGTTTTAGTGACACCCATGCCAGAGGTCCTCCAAGTGTCACAACATGAAAAAAAAATTTTTTAAATAATCTTTGTGCACATTCCAATGTTTCCTTAATTATGTTGCTTGGCCTGGGTTAAAAGAATGTCACTAATACTTATTTAAATCGACAGTTATCGCGTAACAAACATCCGGATTTACAGAAAGAAGAAATATAAATTGTTCAAGGTAAAACAAAATCTCGCTATATTCTGTAAATTAACATATTGATTAAGCAAAAGGTTAGATATAATGTGAACGTAATAGGAAGGACAGTATTTGTATGTATGTATAAAAATGTATTAAAATATTTTCATATACTCATGCATTAGGTCTTAAGATATTTGCAGCTGTAAATTCTGATCGATATTATCCATAAACTCCATTCACGGTAGGAATTACTCTCTGGAAGGTCTTTTTTTCCTACCAATATCCTACTATATAATAGATTTCTGGTAGGGAAAAAGGCCTTTCAGAAAACAATTCCTACGGTGAACGGACTTTACCTATAAGATAACATCAATAATCTAGTGAAATGTTATCATTGTTGACCGCAAATAGTACCATAACAGTACTATATTAGAGTTCTTCTTCACGCGCTATTTTAATTAAACGTCTGCGCCTTGACACCGTGACTCCGTCAACCCACTCATCACTTCAGGCTGACATGTAGTATAGATAGACTTGCTCCATTTGTGACACAAGCACGCCGACCCGACACATTTCTCTGATCCTGGGTTTAAAACACAGATATGCCCTGGGCTTATGCTATTAATATTTACTCTCAAGTTTGTATTTGAGCAAACTAAAACTTCAAACGACCATGCAAATAATTGGTTGCTCATAACTAATGAAATTTTTCAAGCTGTGATCTAAATTATATATTAAAAAAAAGTCCTTTTATTAAATTGAGGATTTTTAGTGATTCCGCAATTTTATCTAAATTTATTTGAGTAGTTTATTCTTTAGTTTAGTGTGTTTGCCTTTGTTACATAATTTGGTTATCATTAAGATAATTAATGCGCACTTTCTAATTACGCAGATATGCCCAGAAAATGAATTATAAATTACAGTTAAATTTTCATAGTAGATACCTTATCTTGCAGCTAAAAAAATGTAATAAAGCTACTCTCACATATTCATACGTCAAGTCACTAATTTTATATATTCTTGTTTGGTTGATAAAATAACAATATCACAAATAGAACAAAATTGTATTAATTTATTCTAAAAGGTTGTAGGTTTTTTTTCCAAAATTTAATTTCAAATATTGTTACTATACTATAATTATACATTTTTAAAGATTCAAGGATTCGAATTTGTATTCTAAATTCAAAACAAATATCTAATATTTGGAATTGAGATTCGGATTCGAGAAATATAAGATTCGAGCCATCTCTAAGATAAAATATAATCAGAAGGTGTCGATCGCATCCAGACGTTGCATTTATTTTTATAATAAAGTGTTACCCGCCTCGGTGGCGTAGTTGGCTAGCGCGCTTGTCGTGTTGAGCTCGACTTCTGAGGACGGGGAGATCGAGGTTCGAATCTCGGTCGGGTGAACTGGGGGTGGTTTTATTCCTAATCCATTAGAGTAATTAGTACTTAAAGCGTATAGCCCGAACGGGTAGTAAGACGCGGTGCTAAATATTATTATTTTTATAATAAAGTGTTATTTTATCAGAGCAGCTGCTAATCTTCCCCCGTAATATAATGAGTGTCGTGTGATGGAGTTGATCACACACGTGTTTGTCGCTCTCCGCCCATCGCACGGTCGGTTAGTCGCGGCGCAGTTCTGCCAACTTCAGGGTCAACTGGACAACATGTTCGCGGCTCCAGGACAAGATTAGACCATTAGGGCCAGACGACACATATCCCCATGATGTGTGTGTGTGTGTTCACGCGCGCTGCATCCAACTGCCCATTTGGGATATTCACATATGTATACTAATAGAATAGGGATGGAGAAAGGAAAATTTAGAGGAAACGTACCCTGATCTTCGTAAAGGAAAAGGGAAATCCCATTAAGAAAAAAGGAAAAACTCTGTATCTCCTTATCTCCCCCTCTTTAGAAATCTAGGGTGACCTGGCAGTCTAGGGGTAAGGTGTCAGACTTCTGTGCTGGCGGCCGGGGTTCAATCCTCGGTCCCGGCACAGATTTATCTGATTACCAAACCCTTACTTCACCTCTGACAAGACATCTTGTGAATGTGGGGAATGCCAGGCCTCCACCGTGGTTCGGATTCCACGTTAAACTGTAGGTCCTTCATTTAATCTCACAATCACCCTACCACTACATATTAGCGTAAGTGAGTATAACCCGAACGGGTAGGAAGATGCGGTGCTAATAATAATAATTTAGAAATCTAATATATTGTGAGAGTATCCACTTCGATGCCCGGGTGGGCTCTCTCGCAATTGACCGGAATGCCAATGACGGGGAGGAAGGCTCTCAAATCCAGGTCGGGTGTTCTAAGAGGGGGGGTTTATCCTAAATAGCTTTCCACTCTCCCTTCAAGCGAATATGAGTATATTTCCTTTAAGGCCAACCTTCCTTAGATCTGTAATTAGTAGCCTACATATGTGTACAACCAGAACGGGTAGAAAAACCTTGTGATAAAAATTAATACCAAAATAATATATTTTGTGAGAGAGATGCCTTAGAGCTTCAAATATTTAACTATCAAATAGGGTATTTTATTTTTCCTGATGTGTGATATTTAACGTACAGTACACTTTCTTAACCGATTGATTGAATAATCACACAATTAACAGCCTAACTTATTTATATTATTAATACTGAAATATTTTAATAATATATTAAAATTAAATTATAATCAATACATCTATTATTATATATCCAAACAATGTTTATGTAAATAATTTATATCAATATAAACAAACATATAATTTTTATCTAATTATATATTTACATACCTTAAATTTCCAAAAATTTAATCCAAAATAATTTAAATTCTTATACAGCATAGATTTATATGAGCCCTAATGTTTATAAGTTTAAAAAATAAAATGGGGCTTAATACAATATTGAAGTAGTTCCTAAATTTAGTCCACTACTTTATAACTATCTCTCTCTCTCTCTCTCACACACACACACACACACACATACATATATATAATGTACAACACCCAGTGCCTAAACAATTTTTTTTAGCACCATGTATTACTATTTGTTCAGGCTATATCCATCTGTACTAATTACTCTAGTGAGTTAGGGATAAGGAAGGTTGAATTTAAAGGGAAGTTCACCCGAATCTGCGGGGGGAGAGAGAGTGGAAAACCATTTAAAACACCTCGCTTAGAACACCCGACCGGGATTCGAGCCCTGATCTCCCTGTTTTCTGCAGTCTAGTCTAACACTAGAGTGACGCCTCAGACCATGTGGCCACTAAAGCAGGTAGCAGTAAATCATCAGTATGTAAGGGTGAACCTCAATTTCACATGTGGTACAGTTATCGACAGGGCCGGTAGTCGATTAATTAATTAGTTAGATCTCTATCCAATTAAGGATTTAATAAAAAAAAGCAGATTAGAGAAAGTATACACATATTTGCATGGAGACCACTGAAAATAGCAAGAAAAATCACAAGTATAAAAACCACTATTTGCACATATGGTCGGGAATCGAACCCTTATTTTCACATCAACGTTAGTCAAGTGTAATCTGAGTCTAACGCCCTAGATCACTTGGTCATCAGTGCGGATTGAACTAGTGGATTGTAAACCTAATATTAAATTATTCTAATTTACGTATTATCTTAGAAAAACCAGCTTGGGTGGACGCTTGGTCTAAGGTGTCACATTCGTGTTATTATTATTATTATTATTATTATTATTATTATTATTATTATTATTATTATTATTACCACGTCTTACTACCCTTTTGGGTTTTACAAACTTACGCTAATGTGTAATGGTAGGGGGATTTTGAGATGAAATGGAGGACCTACAGTTTAACGTGGAATCCGAACCACGGTGGAGGCCAGGCATTCCACACACTCACAAGTTGTGATTAATACACATCTTGTCAGAGGTGAAGGAAGGGTTTGTCAATCAGATAAATATGTGCCGGGACCGAGGATCGAACCCCGGGCCCCCAGTACATAAGTCCGACATCTTACCCCTAGACTACCAGGTAACCCCACTATCATGTCAAACTAGACTGCCGATTATGAGGAGATCGTGGTTTGATCCCGGTCGGGTGTACTGGGGTGGTTTTCCTAAATGTTATCCCACACTCTCTGTATGCAAATGTGAGTATACTTTCACTAAGGTCGACCTACCTCATACTTGTCCAATTAAAGTAATTAGTACATAGGCATCAAGCCCGAATGGGTAGTAAGAAGCAGAACTAAAAAGAACCATATAAAAAAGTCTCCTTGACAATAAAATACAACTTAACCTAATATAATTAAAAGAGAAAGGTCTATGAGTGTTAGCCTGATTTTGGTAGCTACTAAAACAACAAAAACAATATTTTAATATATTCATACATCAATTCATAATAGTTGCATCTGTCACTTATGATATATATTATTAATACATTTACAAGAACACAAATAATATTGTAAAATGCATCAATGTTGGCCACCAATAAATATGTTTGTATGTTCAAAACTGTTCTTCAAACCAAAATCAGGGTATAGCTTACACTTTGAAACTAATTAAAATTATATTAAATACCATTACGTAAAGTTAATCTCTAGCCAACACTTTGTAAGGATAAAAAACTGTCAAAAAAAGTACCATAGACAAACACAAGGAATATTTCGGACAAAGTATTATTAACTTCCTAATTATTATTATAATAATAATAATTATTATTATTATTATCACCGCGTCTTACTATCCGTTCGGTTTATACGCACTTACGCTAATGTGTAAGGGTAGGGTGATTGTGAGATGAAATAGAGGACCTACAGTTTAACGTGGAATCCGAAACCACGGTGGAGGCCAGGCATTCCCCACATTCCCAAGATGTCTTGTCAGAGGTGAAGGAAGGGTTTGGTAATCAAATAAATCTGTACCGGGACCGAGGGTTGAACCCCGGATGCCGGCACAGAAGTCTGACATCTTACCCCTATACCGCCAGGTCACCAACTTCCTAATTAAATAATAACAAACACCTAATAGGCATTATATTTAATCTGCTATTTATAGTAACTGGTCAATAAATGGCACCCCAAGTGTCTGTAAAGCCCCCCCCCCCCTTTAACTCCCAGCAATATTAGATAATACTACATTTGATTAAATTAAAATTGACCTTTTAAACCATTAAATAAAAAATAAATATGTACTATCGTGTCGTATATCTTAATAATATGTTCATAAAAAGTTAATGGTCGTCCAAGATAGTGTGTGTAGTCTATTTTAGTAATGTGTAATGTCATGAACCATAGTAAATTAACTTATTTTAGTGCAACACTAAGCCATACCAAAATTAATTTGTGCTTTGATGGCAGTGGAAATGTTACTTTGATGGCAATGGAAATATTTCTTTAATTACATTAGAAATGTTGCTTTGATTTAGTGGAAGTGTTGCTTTGATTCGGTGGAAATGTTGCGTTTATGGTAGTAAAAATATTATTTTTACTGCAGTGGGAAGTGGTCGAAGCAAAAAAAAGGACATGATTTACCCCAAAAGTGGTTGGATAGAGGAATATTAGTAAGAAAGCGTGAAGGTATTCGGTTGGGTATGTATATTCCAAGTGTATCTTTAAGATTCGTATATTAGTAAGAAAAGCGCGAAGGTATTCGGTTGGGTATGTATATTCCAAGTGTATCTTTAAGATTCGTATATTAATAAGAAAGCGCGAAGGTATTCGGTTGGGTATGTATATTCCAAGTGTATCTTTAAGATTCGTATATTAGTTCAAAAGCTATGAAAGAATCAGACCAACGATATAAACGCAGTCATATTTGGTCTTTTTCTCTATGCTAAGAATTATGCTGCACGTAATATACTCAATTAAGCCTATTAAAACAATATCACTAAACCACCCGCACTGGCGGTCACATGGTCATCTTATCTGATGTAGGGCAGTTGGTGTTTGAATCCCGTCCATGTGTAGTGAGATCTTTTTCCCTGAATTGTTTGCCACTCTCCTTTCATGGAAATAGGTTCACTTCCTCCAAATTATACCTTCGCTTCCCCCCCTCTAACCCTCCATTCATGTAGAGTAGAATTTTAAGTGGTTGTGATAATCATGCGCACAAAGTCAATAAAGTTTAAATTCTTGTGTTGAGATTATAATTTTTCACTTTTGTATTACAATGTCAAATTACTTTGATCAAACAATTATGTTTTATTATAAAATAAAAATAATTATTTGATTAAAGATCTGACGCAGTCTTTGAACAAAAGTGTGTTATTAAACCATATCAAATTCCTTTCAAAGTTTCTACAATAGTTTCTTATTATTGCAAAATTTTACTCCAGTGGTTTAATTCCATGTGCAGCGACTTTTATCCCGAGTGTGATAATCTCATTGTTGCTTAAAATGAAAAGAAAGCCCGTGAAACGACTGTGGGTTAGTAGACGCGAGGTTTCTTTATTTTACCCATCTCTTATCGCGGTCCTTGTAGCTTAAACAATGAATATCACACAAGAAAGTATTTTGTTCATAATATGTAATTGTATGTTTTACTGTTTCGTATGTCTATGTTATTTTTTTTTTCAGACACCATTTTCTTTTATCAAATTTTAGAACATATTCTATAACCCAAATCTTTGATCAATGATTCCCTTAATAAAAAGATTTTTGACGAGTCGTCAAAGTATCGTCATATTTCTTTGATCATAGATCTTTGATCAAATGAAATTTGAATACCACCCTTACATGGTCAAGTTTTATGACTCCCTAAATATAAAATTAGTTTTATATTGAATCAATACACTTGATTTATAACAACTGTGGTAAATCTGCAGTTATTAGCTAGAAATGTGTCTTAACTACTTAAATAATACACAGAGTACCATGTTTACTTATGTAGTATGCTTATTCGTACGTGAAGTTATGCGATTTGAAGCTAACACATTTGATGAATGTTTTAAATTTTGAGAAATGTAAGATAAATATAATGACTCTTTTTTACCCCAAAGTTAGCTATTCTAGATTAATTTATTATACATAGCTCTAAAAGTTTCATCCTTTAACGACCCAACAACATTTTTTCATTCCATACTTTCCTTTGAAGAGAGCAATCAATGATGCGGCTAACAATGCGATGATTCAAAGTTCCCTTTGTTGCAGACACATTCGAGACTCCAGAGAGAATGTAGGTAGGTTGTTGAGTTTGAGTAGGTGTCTATACTGACGTCACCGCACTATAGGCCAATCTCGAGTCAGCTTTCACGATTTTCTTCTCTTTTTTCCCCTCCTCCTTCCCGTGCTTCGCCCTCCGTTATGGAGGGAGAGATGGCTAAGATAGTTGGTCAGTTGGCCACACGAAAGACGGTGGTATCAGGTCTCGGAGAAAATATCTTGGCGGACAATTATTTAAATGTCACAACTCGTAACATCTGTCGAGGATATGTGTGTGTAGATATAACTTCCGTTATTGGGGCTAAACGCATGGAGGAAGGTGCGGGATTTTCATTTTTTATCCAAAATTATGGATAGAAAAATACTATAAATTTTCATTAAAAATGAAAAGTGACACATAGTGAATTTTTTTATATATATTAAATAGTGACTTTTTATAGCCTGGAAAGAAGACAGGAATACAAATTAATTTGGTAAGTCAGTTATATTTACATTCATTCATAGTTGATAGTAATTTTATTTTTACATTTATATTTTATTTTTTATTAGTTGGTTAGAACATTTTTGGAAGAAACCAATTTAATTTATTTTAAGTTCTAATCACTTTAAAATATAACTAAGAACAAGAAGAATCCGTTTATACATAATTTGGTCAAATTTTTAATTTTCTCAAATACATTTAAATAATATTATTATATGTAAAAAAAGACGTTACACAGTTTTGGGGTTTTACATTTGTTTACAAAAAAAAAGCTTTGCGTTTGATACAATATGCTATTATCTCCACGAATGAAGCAAAGATTAATTATTAAATCTTATAAAATCTGCTGCTAGTAACGTTTGAATTTCGCTCTCTTACTTATTGTTGTTATGATGGTCAACCTGTTATGTCCTATATATTAATAGCGTGCCAATTTTATTTAGCGTTAGCACCCCGTTCTCATTCATAATAATATTTAATCATGCATATTTCACTTTAAAAATGTTTTAAACAATAATTTAAACTTCACGAGTTACCCTTTTGTGTCACACGGCAAGGTTGGATCTAAATCAGGAGGTTGGGGATCTATTTCGAGGATATATTATACTAAAGAAATTTCTCCAACAATGTGTTATTTTATTCTTCTTTGTTGTAATTGTTGATCCATCAAATTCACTTTTTCGATCCTGTTTCATGGCATTAGGTAATTGAGAGACAATATAGCGAAAGAAAATAGAATATTTGTACAATTAATTTATAGCGAAAGGGAAATTAATATAAGAATGTTGACCGTCTTAATTTCTTTTCACTTACATTTTAAAATTTAATGTTTCCAAAATATGTGAAATATGAATAACACTTTATTAAGGGTTATAAAAAACTCATGAAGATTCACAATATGTTATAGAAATAATTGTAACTATAAATTGTATTTTGAAGTTGCAGTTAACATCAAAACATTATATCAAAGTTAGATCATGTTAATATTTTCGCAATTGCTTTGAAATTATATTGCAAACAAATTAGTACAAAGTGTTTCACCATTTACTGAAAACTCGCACGTTGGTATAAGACAAATTGTTTTACAATTTTGGTTTTCAGTAGGAATGACAATAATTATTGCGGATTTTTGATATGGTGTAGAAAATCTGAAAACTGCTAAATCTATTTAGACTTGTCTTATGTGGGGTATTTAATGTGCACTTTCTAAACAAAAGAGTACAACAGCAAATCATTCACAAACTAACTCATGTTATAACAGCAAACCCATGCACAGATAATACATCCATTTAAGCGCCTCCTAGAGTCTAACCAGTGTTCCTGCTCTGGTCTACCATATTCCAATTTTCATAGGAAAGGCCTTTTAGAAAATGTAAGCATATATTTTTCCGATAAACATAGATAATATTTTACTGTAATTAATAGTGTTATTTTATAGCTATTGATTATCAAACATCGAAAGTGATAGCTGCAGATTACGTGTTCTGACGTATGAATACGTGAACATGGATCTAGTTATTTTTATTTTAGATAAGGTCCTTCCTTGGAACATTTTGTTTTACCCTACCATCGTGTCACATAGACACAGTGGCGTCACCAGAAATATATTTGATGTTAAAGTGGAAGGGAGTGTGTGTGTGTGTGTGTGTGTATGTGTGTGTGTATGTATATATATATATATATATATATATATATATATATATATTGACTATTGAGGCTATTGTCATCGTAATAATTTTTTTTAATTGATAACATTACGGGTAATTTTAATGCATATAGTGGTACAGCATTTGAATCAATTCGTGAGTCTATTCTTAAGATTTAGCCTATAAATTTGTCACGACTTCATTGGATTAGGGAAAATTGCTCCCTCCTATCAATCATCACACCATTAGGTGGGAAAAGTGCACCCCACCCACTGTTTTACAAACTTACAAAACAAGTACGTCCAGGGACCTAACAAAGTGTTTGAAGAGTCTAGATTTAAAAATAGAGTAAAAGGTAGTCAATAATTAGTTTGGTAACTTCAATTTATATGTTCACATTAAATGCTTACAAGTACACACTAATCTTTATTTCATTGAAAAACCTAACCTAACCTAACATAAACAACAGGCAAAGAAACAGGTGCGATGAATCGATGTAATTTGACCTACTCGAGACCTCATGATGTGCGATGAGTCGATTTGAAATGCCCACCCTCCTAAACAAATAGATGCGATGAACCGATCTACGCCGGTGAAAATGGTAAGATCGTGAGGAAAGGGAGAAAAATGCGCTCACGCGACATTTTTAAAATTATTTAGGTGAGACGGACAAGGTTGTGTGTGAGCACTTTTCTCACTTATTAGTGTGATGATTCATGCGAGGGCGCAATCTTCCCGACACCACTTCACTGGTCTATATTATAGCTGTTTTAAGCCTTCATAAAATAGTCTGTGCTTGTGGGCAAAAGGAGGATATGCCCCCCTTACTTCCCACCCCTGCTTTTCCTGAGTGCACCAATGCATAAACACAATTATTATTTTGCTAATTATTAATCAAAATTATATAAATGCATTCAATGTAATTATATTCCACTATAATAAAAAATAAAGAGATACAAAATGAACGCTATCTTTATCTGTAACCTTTTATTTTATTAAATTTTGTTTGTACTTTTGCATTTCCAATACTTTTTAAAACTAAAAATATATTTAAAAATCAAATCATGGCTTCATCTCGTTCAGCAACAAACAAATAATGGTATGATCATCAGAGGCGTAGCCAGTATTTAAAGGGCCTTGAATATTTAACAATAGTGCTCAGTGGCGTGAGCAGGGAATGACGAAGGGAGGTCTGAGGAGCTTCATTCTAATTCAAAGAATTTCCCCCGGTTTTTACTTTCTCGTGTCAAAAGAAAGTAATGTAATCAGGAACGTTTTTAACCTCAAGATTTTGATGAATCCTTACGTTTTATGTGTGTCCGAACCCCAAAAAGTGTATTTTACAATTCTGTTTGTTTCCCCCCCCCCTCCCCCCATGTATTTCTCTATGTCGCTGACCATAGATTTGAAACGATTTTATGGATTTTGGCCGGAGCCCTTACATTAAGGGTAATTTATGATAAGGGAGTCTTTTTAATTTCAGATTTCTCGAATATGGCTCTAATGATTTTGTTTAAAATGAATATCTGGGGTGTGATTTACATGGCAAATAAAAGTGTTTTTTAAGGGGCTGCAGGGCAATACTCCGTTTAAGGGTAGTTTAATGATGACGGTTAGTTTAAATAAAATATCTTAAAAGGTGCTTTAAAATTTGGCTCAAAATTTATATTAGGAGATTAGGCTATTTTAAATGATCAATAATAATTTATGTTTATTTTTCTGAGACAAATTAATTTTAAGGGTATATTACTTAATACAAATTATAGAAAATTGGAATTTTTTCCTAAGTTTGCTTTGAAGATTGAGCTCAAAATGGCTATCTGAGAATAGCTTTTTATGATAAATAAGAATAGGTTATTATTTTTACAAATTAAAAATAGTTTAAGGTAGTTTAAAAATAAGTTATTTTTGAACATTTTTAAGTGTTTTAAGCATATTTGAACAATTTTGTTTAAATTGTATATATATATAAGAGTGTTTATTCTGACAAAGCAAGATGATGGGATTATTTTTATCATGATAACTTACATAAGGGTAGTTTACTGAAAACCTCTTTTTGAAGATTTTTGTTTCAAGCTCTAATACACAATTTGAGAAAGTTTGTTCGATTGCTTGGTAATTTTTTTTAACGTTGGAATTCTATTTAATGGTGTTTAATTTTCTCTGTAAATTGAAGGCATCTTGCTTGCTAGTTTTCTTACTAGGTTTTTTACCACCTCTGAAAGTGGTTAGTCAACGGTTAGTAGCAGCTTAAAACAGCATCCTCAGCTCGCGATAAATTGCTGTGCAGATATTCGGCTAGAATACAATATTTAATTCAACGATGGTTTATTTAAAAATAGGGTTCACGCCAAAATAAAGTCCAAAGATTCTTAACAACCCTATATTTTTAGTTTTATTAGAATAAAAAAGTGTGAAAATGCAACACTTTCAATAACTTCTTGAGCATGTTTGTGGATCCGGGCTTGATGAAAAATGGCTCTAGATTTAGCCTCCCTCCAACAAATAGGCCATCAGTAATTTATTTATAGCCTCAAAACAAAACATTTTAAGATGTTTGAGAAATAGCAGCGAGCTTTCCTCTTTACTTTGATATAAGAAGTTTTTTGATTTTCTTTTCCCTCTTGTTGACATGACAAAGAGGGTTTGCAGGCGAAGGGTGAAAGTAAATATAAGCCTAGACAGAATAGAGAAGTAGTTCCCTAAAACGACACAGGCCATTGTATTTTAAGAAGTGTACCCCGACAGCTATTGGTACTATCTCGCCGACTGAGGTGTCTGCCTTAAGAGCTTTGAACAAGGCAGTAGAGCATGTCCACTTGATATTTTTTTTATCTTAGTTGCCGGAATATTGTAAAGTTAATAGCCTACTATGATCATCCCTTTAAGCCCCTCAAATAAATATAGCAAGTTTTTAGACAAATATTGCAAACTAGAACCTTCCCCCCCTCCCCCTCCTGCCGCATTATTATTTTCAACACACATATTGAAGAATCATCATA
>CABFOW010002213.1:33250-65331 GCA_902141385.1 Timema californicum
AAAAAAAACGTTAAGTTCTAATTTTCAATGTCTTTCAATGGAAAACATTAAGTTTGGATCAAAATATAAGCTATTTTGAATTCGAAAAATAATTCGTGCTTTTGTTATATGATAAAAAAATTGTCTAGCAACTTGAAAATGCAGTTACGTAAAAACAGCCAAAAATGAACATGGTATAAGGGCAACGATAGTGCTCCGTCACGAATTTCACTCCTGAGAAGTGCTCCGCGACTCAAAAAGTTTGGGAACCGCTGGCTTAAAGTGTCACTCTCACCAGAAAAAACTAGACTACCTATAATGGAGAGATCGAGATTCGAATCCGAGTCGGCTGTACTGAGGATGATTTTCCTAAATGTTTTTCATTCTCCCTTCATGCAAATGCGGTTACACTTCCTCTAAATTCAACCTTACTCATCACTAATCAATCAGTGAAATGAGTAGGCTATATAGGCCTGTACGAGTAGTGAAACGCGGTGCCAAAAAAATTGCTATGAAAATGATGTCATAAAATTTGTTAAACAATAAACAATAATAATTTTCAATTGGTTACAATTGACTTTACTAGCCTATATTGATGATCAAAAGTTCAATACCTATATACAAAAAAGTGCTCAAACCATACATAGGAATAAATATAGGCCTACATTAAACAACTGTAAAAGATTTAACACTAAATTTAAGTTAGATAAAGGAGTTTATAAATCATGACTGTAGAAGAGTAACTCAATTAAAATCTAAATAAATAACAAATATTAAAAAAAACATTAAAAATAATTGAAATTGTTTTTGAACTTCTTTATCAATATTGTCTAGTGGTCAAACTGAGGCAAGTCAAGATAGGGTGGATAGTTTTTATATATTTTATTCGTAGAGTTTTCAGAATAAAATAAAAATCATACAGTTTTAAAATAATTTTTAGAAATGTCACACAAAACCGTAAATATCTTGAAGTAAGCCTATTTGTTTTGTTTTAATATTTTATTCTGAAATTGTACACACATTAGGCCGTTTGGTTTGCTCATAAAAAAAAATATTTTAAATACCTTCCTGGAAACATATGATCCATAAATAATTTGTTGAAACAAATTCATCTAAAAGAGGAAGAATGAAATGTGAATCTTTAGAAAGTAAGCTCGGAATCAATGTTTTTTATTATATTGGCAAACAGTAAAACTGGATCGTAACTGTTTCATGAAAGTGGTATCAACAAACAGCCCTACATAATGAACTGTACCCCAATTTTTCTACGACTGGACACAATTATATAACCTCTAGAAAAGTTATTAGATCTACTGTCAAGTCATGTGGTCTGCAGTCGTCACTTTTGATAGATATTATCAATACCTGTAATAGAACACTAATAATATAGTAAAATGTTATCAATGTTGACTGCAAAAAATATAATACTGCATTTATTTCTAAGAGACAATCTATTTTAAGCCGCACCTTAATTTTTCAGTAAAAAAAAAGATTTGATTCTAAGAATATGAATAAAAACAAAACGCTAAAATACTCTATTTCTAAGAAGTATTTTTATTACAGAATTCAATTTACTAAAAACAACAGTGCCTTATTATTATTATTTAGCACCGCGTCTTACTACCCGTTCGGGTTATACGCCTTTTAAGTACTAATTACGCTAATGGATTAGGAATTGGGAAGGTTGAATTAGAATAAGTGAACCCGCACTTGCGTGGAGAGGGAGTGGAAAATCATTTAGGAAAAGCCACCCCCAATTCCCCCCACCGAGATTCGAACCTCGATCTCCCCATCTCCAACAGTCGAGCTCAACACGACTAACGCGTTGGCCAACTATGCCACCAAGGAGGGTTGCATTATTTATTAGTAAGTTTGATAATCATATCTTACTTCTGATTCAATACCAATTTGATTCTTATGCATCTGAATCAATATCAAAGTCGACTTTACATTCAGAGTCTGATTCTTCTGAGCCATCTCTATTATCCCATGATTAGATCACCGTAAAAAGTGTTTTCTTAAGGTTATATTTAGTTTTTTAAATCTCACTTTTCGGTGTTATTTCGTGTTAATTCAAATTAAGAGTTATCTGAGGTATTTAAGTATTAGTATTATATCGAGGAAATGTATACAAAATTAAACTTTATTAATGAAACTTTATATATTTGCTTTAAAATTATTTGTCAATTTGTCTGAATATTTCACAATTTTGTATTCTAAAGTTAGCTTACACTGCAACAAAATACTAATCAAATTACACCATGGTCAAAATTTCTCCTTTATTTATTCTTAATTTCGTGTTTATTTTTAAGATTCTTTTAGTAAAAGCGGTGCTATTTAGTTTTATAGGAGGCTTTCGTGTAACAAGACAATTTAGTTTTATTTCGCTTTTCAAAAACATTGTAGATAATATCTAAAAACTATCAAAGGAAAAAGTACTTGAATCCATCTTTGTATGGCACTTTTCGCTTTATCGCGTCTCACCATTTTTACGGGGCTCTACCCATAATGTATAATATTCTGAACCATCGAGAGCGTTTGTAGAAAAATAACTGCGATTCTAAGACCATCATCGATTCTAAGACGCATCCAGTTTTTAAATACGTTTAAATGAGATGAGATCGATTCTAAGACGCTATTTTTTATACCATTTAAACGTGTTTAAAAATGGGATGCGTCTTGGAATCGAATAAATGCGGCAATAGTCAACACCGCTAAAAATAAATTGGGGATTGAAATTTACTGTGAATTTTTCCTTAGCTTTGATTGGTTATCGACAGCACTCGTTTAATCTTGAGGTAAAGTTCTCATCTCACGATTCGATGTTCGTGGGTTTAAGCCCAGCCGAGGTTTTGAGCGATAAAAATCCGTAGCACAACTTCCTTCGGAGGTGAAGTAAAGCCGTCGGCTATATATCTAATGTGGCATGTAAAATAACTCTGGAAGGTATGTGAAAATTGGTAGGTACTTTCGTGCTCGCTCATATAAATTCAATGTGGAAGGTAATGGGGAATCACCCCACTTCCTGAACTCTCTTAGTACATGGGATGTCTACCAGATGGTTCTGGCAACACTAACCAGCCGAAGATATGAGTGCATACCCAACGCCAGATGGATAGAAATTACAACAAACAAACCTTCAGGTTGTTGACTTAAGAAGAAAAAGTATTTTTATAATTACTATATTTGTTATTATTATTATTATTATTATTATTATTATTATTATTATTAGCACCGCGTCTTACTACCCGTTCGGGTTATACGCCTATATTTGTTAACTTTGCAGTAATAAAGGTATTAACTTAACTTTTTAAGTTTAATTTATTTAAAAATTTGAACAAGCCACCTTAACCATGCAAATGAAACATGAGATAGGCCGACACAAAGATGGTCCTCTAATATTCCCCTCACTGTTTTATTTTATTGTTTTTTTTCACACAGTTAATAGGCGTGAGCTATTATCGTATGTGACTCAACATTCCTCGAGCCCTGCCCTATGAATCTTCCCTCCATGACCACCAACGTAACTTGATCACGAATTCCTCTGAGATCGATCACCAAGAGCTTAAAACCAAAACCTTAGCGTTCTCGTCCAGGTAGAACTGACAGTGATGTGTTGTAAACGAATGCGTAATAAACATGCTTATTTATAGAGTTTAGCGGTTATGTAATCTATGGATGAGCTCACGACGGGAGGAATGATGGAGGAAAAATAAAACAGTTAATATGTCTAGAACGAAATATGCAGTATTATTGCCATTATTCCTTTTGAAGTGACCGGTGGCCTCCAGCGTGTTGGCGTACACCACGAAGAACAAGAGTTACTGTGAAGATAAACGTTCTCAAAAAAACAACTTATTCACGTGATGAGCTCTAAGCCAATCAATCACAAGATTTCAACGCCATCCAAACGACCTGCTCTGGTTGAAATAGTTTAAGCTTGGTCAGATCTGATCAAGAACTTATGCTTGGGAGACCCAATCAAATTTCAAAATTGATTTACTCAAACCAGATCGCGTGCACGGTAGAGCTAGAGCCAATCAGACAGTTTTGTTGACTGTCGTTAGGAGATTCGAAATAACTCGTTACATGGAAAGTGTATGTATCAATGTATAGAGTTTTACAGGTGGGCAGAAAGTGTTTACACATTTTAATAACGCTACATCTTTACTGGTGACCTGGCGGTCTAGGGGTAAGGTGTCAGACTTCTGTGCTGGCGGCAGGGGTTCAATCCTCGGTCCCGGCACAGATTTTTCTGATTACCAAACCCTTTCTTCACCTCTGACAAGACATCTTGTGAATGTGGGGAATGCCAGGCCTCCACCGTGGTTCGGATTCCACGTTAAACTGTAGGTCCTTCATTTCATATCACAATCGCCCTACCATTACACATTAGCGTAAGTGCGTATAACCCGAACGGGTAGTAAGACGCAGTGATAATAATAATATATCTTTACTATTTTAATTACTATTGATGCTCGACCTTTCTGACCCCTGACCTGTAAGTAAAGGAATGAATACCAAGAACATGTGGATCCAACAAGATGTGGCAACAGCCCACATATCCCAAATATCAATGGAAGTGGTTCGCAAAATGTTTCCTGGGAACCTCGTTTCTCAATTTGAGCATATCGCCTGGCCATTTCACCAGACATAACAGACCCGGAACTTTTTTTCTCCTTGTGGGGCATGTTAAATAGCCATGTTTACGTGTCTCGCAAAATAACAATTTCAGGAACGTAAAGAAAGAGCTGTGATGGAAGCTGAAACAATTCAACAAAAGACATTGCTCAAAAAAGTCTAGATTTGAGAAAAGCAACAAGGTATAGCATATAATTGTGTTCATCTTAAGGACATTGTTTAGAAAAAACACAAGAGTATGGTCAATCTTTTGTTGTTATTGAAAGTTTAATTCAGAGCATTATAGTTAAAATAATAAAGAAATAGTGTTTTTAAATATGTCAACACTTTCTGTCCCGCTTGTATTACAACATTATACACTAATTTGAAAATATATATCATGCCAATACTCTAAAAGAACTGTTTGCATACCAATAGATGGGTGATCAGTTGTTTCTAGATTGTGTTGTAAAGCATCGTGGACTAATCAAGACACGTTTCTTGCTGACGTGTGAATTGTTGCGCCACTTGAGATGATTGTGTTCCCTGTTTTCGGCGAACGTGTGAATCAAGTTATAGTCAAATCTTGTGGTATTTTCGCGACGAGTTCTTGAAACAGAGCAGTTATCCGACCTAGCCCAGATGACCTTTACACCCCTATCTCCAACTCTTCATAAGGTCACGTATGAATTGAAATTGGCTTGTGGTTAGCCGTTAGGTAACTTTGTGACCGTCGCTCGGGCGGACTGTAATGGATCACGGGGAATGAGTTGAGAGATAAGTTGAAGGGGCATTTTTGAAGTGGGTGTGTGATGACCCAGCTAGTCCTTTTGGGCACAAGGTTATTTAGATGAAACTACCTATGAACAACGTTGTTGCATTCCAATATGAATTAATGAAAGAAAAAACTCAATGGCATCAGCCAGTATCTGAGCCATAATGATCGAGCGGCCGTCGTCTGTAGGCGAATATAGTTTCAACTTCTGTGGATATAGGGTGTCATTTGGTCAGCACAATAAACCATCAGGCCGTTAATCTCACTTTTCTAGATCAGAGTCACTACTATTTCATTCAAGTGGATATTCATTTGTCCTCACAAGGCAGATGTTTACCTCGTTCCAGACTCAATGCTTTACAGAGAATCTGTAAGCGCTGGGGATCGAACCCGGGAACTTTGCCTTTGTAGTCAGGAAAACTGACCACTAAATCACAGAAGCTGTCGAATTAATGAAAAGGGAATTAAATAATTAACAAAGGAAATAAATGTGGTCTAGTTATCAAGGGAATCTATTATCAAGGTTGTTGAATGATTCTTTTCTAAATGGGCGTGAGGTGACTCAATTAGTAATTTTGGACACAAATTTAATTTTATGAAACTTTACCGCTAATAAATGTTAGCTGTTATTAATAATAAATTAGTTAAAATATGCTTAAATCATTAACAAAGGGAAGGATATGTTTTCTACTTACCAAGGGTATGAATTACCAAAGTCCTTGGTTGGGCACGAATAATTAACTGCTCAAGATTTATGATGAAAGTATTATCAATTAGAAACTCATTTGGATGCGGAATAGCTTGTTCCCAAATTGGTACCTATTCTTCTACAAGGTTTCGTCATTTATATTTTAAAATTTAATATTTATTCAGGTGACGACATACTTGTACATGTGCGTGGATACATCGATACTGATATCAAGACAAAATAATGTTCTCGGAAATAATTGTAGTGCTCTGAAGACTTCTGCAATTTATGCTTTCTGTTAAGTACTCTAAAATTACTTCACTCAATGATACAACTTATTTTAAATACAAAAATTCTGGTATTTAATGATTCATATTGATTTTAGAATAGTTTCTTTATCATAAAGACAAAAACCATCAAAATCTTAGCCTAACTACCATTTAATGTCCAATCCAAACATCGGGGATGTTAAACCACTCGGCTAACATTTATGGTAGCAGTCAGTGCCAAAGTAGAGTATTTCCCATAAGTAGTCACCCTCTGTACCATTTACCATTTGGGTCCATTTTGTAGAGATCTTTAGTAAGGAGTGAACCTTAGTACCTCGAAGACAATTTCCACATCAGACCACACGATGTAAAACCATATTACTGAATCCAGGAGTCAAACCAACTCCTGTTAGTTGAAAGCAAGGGCCACCGCCTGCCCACCAACTATTACGTCTAACCACCGACGATGATTGAATATTTCTCTGTTCACATCCTGTCTCGAACGTGTGCGGACCAGTCTAAAAAGTAGGTTATGCTATGCCCTGGTACTTATCTGACGAATGCCACACCAAGTCACGACTTTATGAAACTCGTGAAAGGTTGTGTGTTAAATGTGGTCGGTTTCAATTCATTGACTTCTGCCACTAAGGAAACTAACCGTTTTGATATTGGTGTAGGGTTCTTGTTTCACGTGACACAATGGAAACTCCATTTATGAAATTTATGTATGGTCCATCTTTTACAAATATGTTAAAGGATGACGTCATATCTATGTATTAACTTGAATGCCACGGTCGAAGGTAACAGCTACCTTTACCAAGTTGAGCTCTAACGTGAAACTTTCAAATACTAATGTAAATAGTTTTTTAGACACGTCATACACTTCAGACTCACAGTGGTGGCTATTGGAGGGAAACTAGCCGTGTGGTTGGCTGTCCTTGACATTTTATTAAGAGATTGGTCAGATTACCAACTGACACAAAATTTGTCTCCGCGTTTTACGTAAGGAGGTGAGGTATGTGACTCATAGCTCATCATTAGTATGTTTGAACTTTATCGTATAGAGAAAATGTTGTAATCTTAAAAATAAAATCTTGAGTTTTATGCACCGAGAAAAATATATTTAAGTAAAATGTACTAATAACCTCTTTCCAAAGTTTGAAATAGTTCAAAAATGTATCTTCACGATGTTATTCAAATCGAGTATTTGTGGAATATTTTATATTATAAATAACACTGTACCTAAGTCTGTTTCTCACCCACCAGGGTCACCGCGTGGTCTAGACTAGACTTCTGAGCTGGCGGCCGGGGCTCAATCCTCGGTCCCGGCACAGATTTATCTGATTACCAAACCCTTCCTTCACCTCTGACAAGACATCTTGTGAATGTGGGGAATGCCAGGCCTCCACCGTGGTTCGGATTCCACGTTAAACTGTAGGTCCTCCATTTCATCTCACAATCACCCTAACATTATACTTTAGCGTAAGTGCGTATAACCCGTATGGGTAGTAAGACACGGTGCTAGTAATAATAGACTAGACTGCCGATGAAGGGAAGGTCGAGGTTTGAAACTAGGTCGGGTGTAATGCGGGTGGTGTTTCCTAAATAGTTTTCTACTCTCTCTTCACGCAAATGCGGGAATACTCTAACTATAGCCTTCCGAATCACTAACACCATTAGTGTACTTAGGACATAAAAGTATAACCCAAACGGGCAGTAAGATGCAGTGCTAAATAGATATAGGTCTATAATTATGTTGTTGTTTTTTTCGAAAAAATCAATTTAAAAGTAGTTTGCTGATTAGATTTTTTTTCAAACTATCTTAGAATATATAGGAACGAATGGCCGGTTTTATCGTTCTGTTTATTTTAACCTGTACGTTCAACACCAGGGATTCTTACGACTTAAAATAAGGGGTAAGGTTATGAGGGGTTAACTTAGAGGGAGTGCAATCGCTTTAGTATAGAGAGATGATGAAAAAACACATTGATAAACACGTTTTAAAAACCACCCCTGCACCCATCCGGTATTTGAACACCGACCTTCATGTCAACGGTGACCAATACAACGCAAATCAAATGCTGTATACTGCTCAGGCATCACTAAAGGGTTCATTTTTTGATTGAGCTCAGGCACTTTCATTACTCTTCTGTAAAAATATCGAGCTTACCTATATGGAAAAAAACCCACCTTGGTGGCGTAGTTGGCTAACGCGCTTGTCGTGTTGAGCTCGACTGCTGAGGACGGGGAGATCGAGGCTTGAATCTCGGTCGGGTGAACTGGGGGTGGTTTTTCCTAAAGGATTTTCCACTCCCCTTCTACGCAAATACAGGTTCACTTCCTCTAATTCAACCTTCCCAATTCCTAATCCATTAGAGTAATTAGTGATTAAAGCGTATAACCCGAACGTGTAGTAAGACGCGGTGTTAAATATTATTATTATTATTATATGAAAAAAAAAAGGCATTTTGACACCTAAATTAGCAACGTCTGTCTCTGATACGTTCTTTGTTTGATTACGTGACTTAATTTGAACAGATGGGGGTGTCATTCCGAACTGGACTAGTGGATTAACTAACTTTATCAGTAATTAATTGTGCTCTTATGGTAAGGTCCGGGTAGATTATCTTGTCACTTTTATTGGCTCTATACAAAACTTTGTACCCAATTACTCTTATCTGTGAAAGACAATTTGTTAGTTCGTGTGGTTATTGGTTCGTTAGTTATTGTTAGTTCATGCCACGTCTAAAAATGTTATTTTCGTACGCACAACACGTGCACTTGAGGGGACATTTGAACCTCAAAAGACCATTTTCAATTCTCCTCATATTTTTTTTAAAAATCAATTGAGAAAAAGTAACTATTGGTAAGTGTTTGTATAATAGTATCACCTGCAAGTAACATGCTATAAAAGTAAATGAAGAACTAACCGAACTGGTGAGCATGCGGACTAAACGTCAGTCTCATCTAGTCTGGTCTCCTAGTGACGCAGAAGACAGGGTTATAATCCTCATCAAGTATACTAATGGTAGTTTTTCCTTAATGGCTCCCTACTATTCCTCCGCGCAAATTTAGGAATATATTTACTAACTTATACCTTTCGGATACCTACCCCATTAGTTTAAATAGGTGGATAGCCCGGGTGGGTAGTAAGGCGCAAAAATATAAAAAAGGTAAATTTTTCTTCGACCAATCAAACTACTATATTTAAAGTTAAACCTTTTTACAACACATTTTAATCAGTATAACTTTCAGCTGATGAGCCTATTCCGTAAATAGAAATATTTAAACATCCAATAATACCTACTCCTATAAAGTCTACTCCTAGAATCAAAGTTTTGAAAAAAAAAATCAATGAAACCTATTATTTATTAACTGCTTCGTTGGTCGCATGGTCTAATATGTCACTCTTGCGACAGACTAGACTGTCGATAACACGGAGCTCAGTTGTTCTAATCCTGGTCAGTTATACTGGGAGTGGATTTTACTAAATGGTTTTCCAGGCTAACCCCCCCCCCCCTACCCACACATACACAAATATGACTACACCTCCTCTAAACTCAACCTTCCTTATCCCTATCACATTAGCGTAAATAGTGCATATGCGTATAATCTGAGCCGGTAGTAAGTTGCGGTTTATATATATATATAATATAATATAATATAATATAATATAATAGAAATCGCACTGTAAACATTCCAGCAGAGAAAAATGAATAACAGTAATGCGACATTTTGCCTAAAAAAAATGGCTGTGAGTCATAATTAATTTGCATTCGGTGTGTGGCCAGCCTTAGAGCTATCAAATGTTTGTTGACAAGGTGTGCAATAAGTTTATGTGGCTCATAACTGTGACGTAATCTCTCAGCGTTTATCACTCTGTTATTCTACCTTCTACTCCAGTTCCCGTTATGAACATGCCCAGCCCGCTTTGTAATTAGGTACATACATCATTAGCATCTACTATTATTACAGCATATCTTGATATCTAATCATTCTTGTGGTACCTTAAACGTCACAGAGCAGCTGGTGAAACATGGTGATTAAAAGCGATGTCGGGATTGCAAAGGAACTACATGAATACATATATATACATATATAACTATATATATATTACATATATTGCATTTTCAATACAAAAATACTCGCCGGTGTAAAGTATTCAATTGAAAAGTAGGCTAACCAAACGAATCACTTTCCCGATTATTTTTATTAAAATATTCGGTAAAAGTTACTCAATTTTTTTTTAATCAGCGTTTTATACCCCCAATCGCAAATAAAAAACTAATTATAGTATGTTACAAAATAAAAATATTAAAAACATACCTTAATATTTTATGATTTGTTGATGATCCTCTAAAGTGTGTGTATCGTTAATATATTCATTAAATACATTATGCAATAACAATGGTTTTTCAAAAAAAATTAAATAATAACATGGCTGAAAATCCACATGTTATTTGGGACCTGGTGCATGCGCAGTTCAAAATTTATTTTATGTTTTGTCTCGAAACATAAATGAAAGGTTCATCGCCTTTTGTCGCAAGGCACCTTCGCCTCGCGACAATGTGACGAGCAGTGTGCGGCACTTCATTGGATGTCATGGTAGTCAAGACGTCTTCAGAACGTTGCGACAAAATGTCGCATTTGGCGTGTGGCCAGCCTAAAGCATCGCAAACAGCCATTATCAGAGTGGGATTACAATAGGAAATAACTTTTAGAAAACACAGATATTCATTCAACAGTGATCATTTTCAAAAATAATAATAATTTCAAGCAATAAGTAAAAGGAATTATTTAGAATAGTTAGGAGTGTAACAAAATCAGAAAAAAAGGAACAAATTATAGACCCTACTAATATAATTAATCTATATAAAAAGTGTTATCTTTGTTGCCTATGACGTAGTCGACATGACAAACAAAATATAAATTGTCAGTAGCACCAAAACTAATAAAACTTTTTTTACCATCGCGTTTTACTAACCTTTCGAGATATACGCTTATATTCTAATCACGCTATTATTATTATTATTATTATTATTATTATTATTATTATTAGCACCACGTCCTACTACCCGGTCGGGTTATACGCACTTACGCTAATGAGTAATGGTAGGGGGATTGTGAGATGAAATGGAGGACCTACAGTTTAACGTGGGATCCGAACCACGGTGGAGGCCTTGCATTCCACACATTCACAAGTTGTGATTAATACACGTCATGTCATACGCTAATGGGTTAGGTAAGGCAATATAGTTATAGAAAGTGTGCCCGAATTTTCTTGGAGGGAGAGTGGAAAACTATTTTGGAAATATCACCCTCAGTACACCCAACCGAGATTTGAACCACGATCTACAGGTCATTGTCAATCCAGTCTATTGCGAGAGTAGCACGTTAGACCACGCGGCCACTGAATCGGATCCATCTATGCTAAGCTTAGAATAGTAAAAGGAAGGTTTAAAACTGAAGGATCAGCCGCACTAGCTTGTCGGACGTGCATTCACAAGACGTGTTGTATTTGTTTTCTGACTAAATAAGGACTGTATATAATGAAGGCTCAGGAGAAATACTTTATTTCAACCAGCATGAATCCATCTTCAAAGTCATATTAAAGTTTACAAATACAAATTGAGTATAATAAAATTAATATGGTTATGTTATTATTAGGGCTGCGATGAGGTCACGTTTTATATGAAAAGCAAAGTCGAAGCTTGAAACACCCGAATAAAAAGCTTTTGTTTCTGTCACCTAATTCTACTTTTAATTTATAAACTAACAATTAAGAAATCTTAAATCTAACGTTTAAAACCTAACTAATCATACAACATGGTGACCATAGGAACAGTTCACCTTTCCGGGGGGCAGGGGTGGATACCTAAAGGACCACCGGTAATCGAACCCGGGATATCTAGAGCATTAACCAGGCATGCTGACCACTAGATCACGAGACCGGTCTTCAATATGATTGACGAAGGTTGATTTGATGCGCTTCCCATCCATCCGGAGTTGGGTGTGCACTCAGCCCGTCGGCTGGTTAGTGCTACTCGCACCTTCTGGTAGAAGCCTCATGTACTAGGAAAGTTCAGAAAATGCTGTGGTTTCCCGTTGACCTCGGCTGGGATTGAGCCCACGAACATCGGGTTCTGAGGCAAACACTTTACTCTAAGACCACCAAGGTCGACTAAGTGCATCTAAGTAAAAAGGAAGGTTTATAGAAAGAAAACAAGGCACACTTTATTTTCTTATGATGAAATACCTGAATTTATTCATATCATGTATTAAAACTGTTGGTGTTGAATACTGTTTAGTGGCGGATCTAAAAATGATCATATATATGTCATATTTAGTGAGCTATATCATATATGTTCATAATATACCCAAGTTTTCTTTTTCCTTCAAAATGTTAATAAGCTGATAGGGTTATTTTGGGTGTCGAAGTCTAAGCCGAGGATTTTGTTCTTTTATTTCCAACATTTCTAAGTTTCGGAGATCCTTAATCATTACTACTACCAGACCTACTAAAGAGGTTAAATTGTAATAAATTTTCACAAACTGTTGTACTAGCCCAGGGGTCGGCAACCTATTAGTTGTGTTGTGCCGAAGTAATATTGCAAATTATCTCAGCGGGCCACCTAGGACCACCCAAATTGTTTATATTTTTATACTAGTTAACTAGTACAACTATTAAAACAAATTTAAATTGATCTGTTGGTGTTGTTGGTGTTGGTGAAATAGTATGGTGCACTGCACCGATTTCTCTCTGCTTATTATAAAAATGGAGACTCCAAGATTTGTAAAACAAAGAATAAAATGTAAATATAACAACATGTTTCTAAACCGAATAAATTAAATAATAACTGTTTTTTGACTATCTAATAATTTTAATATAAATCTGATAAATCTGAATAAATACAAAAGCTATAATTATGTTTTGCAAAATTCAAGTTCTGAAGATATTATTTTGAAATTTTGAAACAAATCAAATTTTTTGGAATCATTTAAACATTAAACACGTTATTAAAATTTATTACTTATATCAATGGTTTTAATTAAAAATAAAGGTTTTATATAATTTGTATTCGAATCGCTCAGCGTGCCATTGAAAATCGTTCCGTGTGCCAAGAGTGGCACACGTGCTGTAGGTTACCAACCCATGTCCTAACCCAAACAACTATTTATTTTATTTGAATATAATAGTACATCTATACCCTGAATTTTAATTTTAAAATAATACAGCATGCCCTTTCTGAACCGACTAATGATGTAAGCGCATAACTTACTAATTAATATAACTATTAAATAAACACAACAACTAGTCACCCGGTTGTCCTTTCCGCACTGTGGCAAGAGTGTACCCCATCTCACCATTGATACAATGCCGGGCAGTGGCGGCTCGTAGCTAAAATTATTGGGGGTGCTGCTAACACGGGAAGCAAAACAGTGCATTTTTTACTTCACAACCGCAAAGCCAACTTTTCCGTTCATGCCATTCAGAATTAAAGCTACGAATATATTTATTATTGTTGCTTTTGCCTGGCTGGGATAGTAGAATATCAGGTGTTGAACTGCCTCTTTTCTTAACTGTAACTTTCTCATGGAAAGATATCTGTGAAAACTTAAGCTTTTGAAGTTCACTTACAGTCACATAACTTATTTCTTGGGGATGCAAGGCCATGGTTAAAGTTTTCTGTTAAATAAAAGAACCGAAAAAAAAATGAATGAAATAGAATAGCTCGAAGCAGAGTAATAATCTAATTCAACACTCTTCTACACTTTATCACATTCAAGAATATGGTACACGGTTTTTAAGCACAACACACGCTGACTAAAAAAATACTTCCTTCCACCATCACGCCAGAGCCGGCACTGCGAGAGCAACAGTGCTCTCTCTACCTGGCAGTCCCACCTTCCTCCCCAACCCCCTCCTATGTGCGCATGCGCACAACAGTCAAACACCACGTCACTGGCACTGTGGAGCGCACAGTTCCATACAAAGATTAATGTATACTTTTCATAAACTGGGGGATGGCCACCGAAGTACTGACATTAAGCTTAAGGAATATATATTGTACTACAAAAATAATAAAGAAAGAATTAAAGAAAAAAGGACTCATATTAAATGTTATCGATAATATCAAGTGGAAATAGGGGTGCAGCAGTTCCGCAGCGCCTATACACGAGCCACCACTGAATTGCCGGGAGTTGAGGCCAGTCGGTACCTTTGGTTCGGTAGAAGGAGACGCCACCGACTGATCTAACGTGCCGGCCAGTCGAGTTGGTCCACTGCCCGGCACTGCCACTTGAACTATTGAACTATAGAGTATTCTTGGAAGACTGGTAACTGGAACAAGATGTCCTTGAAGAGCGTGTGAGGGCTTGACGTGGTCAGCCGTACCTCGGCCCACCGGCTTACCTCTGCGTCCGCTCCGTTATCGAGGAATGTATGGTCTCACCAGAGGAGCATCTTCTGGATAGTAAGGTAAAGTATCTTTAACAATACTTACAGAAAAAGGTATCCTTACCCTCATAATCTACTCTTGTTACATACACTTTTACTAATTTTTTTTTTCTTTTTTATGAGTTTCAAAAACTTTTTCTAAACAATTTAATTTTCTCATTTGTAATTTATCTAAAAGCGGGCAAACAAAATAAATTTTCTTCTAAAAATGTTTTACAGTAACAGTTTTTTTTTCTTTAGGAAAGCTCATTTTGTGAGAACGATAAATATACTTTTCTCTTCTTCTAAAATTCGATATATATATATATATATATATATAGGATTTTAAAATCACTAATATTGGATTTTTAACGTAGGGTGTAAGATTTCGATGTATTTTAAAATGCTTGGAGTATAATAATAATAATATTTATTCAAAGGGGAAGTAATAATGAAGCAAATATGAAATAATGAGATAATATAAATTACATATTAAAAAATTGTGTTAGGGGTATTCACACAAGAGCCACAAGTGTTTAGTGTTAATATAGTTTTTTTAAATAATTTTAAAGAAGTTTCATTTTTAAATTTATTGAGATATTTACCATGCACTTTCTGAAGCAACTAAATATATCAGCACACAACTTATTAACTAACTAAAATCTAAAACAGACACACCATCTAATACTATGGAAGGGAAAGCACGCATTTCACACCAATGATACATTTTCTAGCCATACCAGGAATTGAACTCAGAATTATTGGTAGCCATCTGTACAAAATTGTATATTTTTTTAACATTTGGTGACCTGGTGGTCTAGGGGTAAGGTGTCAGACTTCTATGCTGGCGGCCGGGGTTCAATCCTCGGTCCCGGCACAATAAACTGTAGGTCCTCCATTTCATCTCACAATCACCCTACAATTACACATTAGCGAAAGTGCGTATAACCCGAACGGGTAGTGAGACGCGGTGCTAATAATAATAATAATAATTTTAATATTTACTACTCATCCTTAAATACCTATTAACCATTACATTTGTTCTTCACCTTCTTAACTATTAAGATCCATACTAAACAAATCAATATCAAGGCCCTTGGACCTGTCGAGTGCAAATCTAAAATCTATTTTGTGGGATGGTAGGTGTAAGGGTGAAAGGCGTGTCGTGGTTTCACGACAGACCAAAGTATCCTTCCGTGCCAACAAGAACAGATGGATCACGGAACCCGTAGATGGTGCTAGCTACCGGACAGGTCTTGCGGAAAAATCAAACGTTTGTAAATATCAGTTTTCTCAAGAATGAGTGAAAATTGTATGCTAATATTTTCAACGCCCCTTCTAAGATAGTGTAAAAATGTTTATTAATTGTTACATTTTCTTATTTTTTGCCATGAAGATGGCAGTTTTCTATTGAAAAATGTCAATTTTATCGATATATTATCACTTAAAATCACACAGGAGGTGTGTGTATAAAAAGTATAACTTAATCAATATTCTTCTGTTCTTGAATAAAATGTTTCCGAAAAGAAAATTGCAAATCGCCTTAAAATAAAATTGTACAGTTCGATAAATTATTAATCCGGGGGTACATTTCTTTTGCACGCTCTACGCGGAAACGAGTGCGAAGTTTTCTACGGCGTTCACCTACAGACCCACAAACATTCCGCTACACGTTATTACGTCAAGTTTTATGAACGAGGTGTTCTAGTACCCAAAAGTCACAGACAATTAAAGTTATGAAATCACGCGACGCTGCCAAACCTCGCAGAAGTCTTATGACTGAATAAAACCACACAGATTAAGAAATCTGCAACTTTATACTCTTAATATAGGTACTGCAATATTTTATAAGGATAATATATTTCTCAAAATGTTAGGAAACTTTTAACGTGTTTGATAGACTTGCATAATTTTGCGGTGTTTTATTACATTAGTGTGAGATGCTAAAATACAAACCAATAAATAACTAGTATATAAGCCTGTCATCGACAGGCGGACTCTATTTTTTTTTTTAGCACTGCGTCTTACTACCTGTTCAGGCTATACGCTTATGTACTAATAAAACTAATTGGTTGAAGATCAGAAAGCCTTAAGTTAGAGGAAATGCACCCGCATTTACGTGGAGGGAAAGTGGAAAACAATTTAGGAAACCCAGCCTCAATGCATCTGACCGGCATCAAATCCTAATCGGCCCGTCTTCGGCAATCTAGTCCAAAACGAAATTGTGCGTTAGACCATGCAGCCACTGAAGCGGGTTACTTGAATAATTATAATATAACTTATAATGTAAGATAAAAACTCAAACTCCTCACTTGATGAGATTTTTTTAAATAAAATCTGGTTGAAAAAAGGGCCTTATCAAAACCTCTCGAATGAAAAACACATAATTTGAAGTGTGTTTTGTTGGGGGAAAAAAAGTATGGTGCAATGCACCGATTTCTCTCTGCTTTTTATAAAAATGGAGACACCCAAGATTTGTAATACAATGAATATACATTTTTGTAGGAACATTATGGTAAAACAGGGTATCACATCCCTCCAAAAATCATAGATAAAATAATATACACTTTTAAAGAGACATTGATAAAAGAGGAATATCTCTGTCCGCCAGAGAGCATAATAATCAACTCACCCTTTTCAAAATACCTCAATTAAAAGATTATATATTTGTTTATATCTAGGTAATTATTATGTTGGTAAAAATATATTTCAAATAATTTATTATATCTTTTAATAGTACTACAACTTTACAATAATAAGCTATTTTGTATCTCAAATAGTAGCAGAGATATGTTTCAAATAGGAATTTTCCGCTTATGAAAATTATCCTCAAAGTCATTTTCATGGGAAAATTAGAACTGCCATTTTGTTTGTAGTGCTAAACAGTGGCAAATACAAAATGCAACAAAAAAAGAAAGTGTAATTAGAGAGACTCAATTTTAACTCTTTTTTGTCCTTCAGTAAACCACCCTTAATTTTAATGGTGATTATCTAACTCTAAAAATTCCTCGAAAGCACCTTATAAAAACCCTAGGTACAAAGTTTTATACCAATCGGTAACATATAGAGATATAAATTAATTTCTCTTTGAAAGTATTCTTAGCAAGCTTTCTTCGTCAATATTAGGAAACTTGAATGATTTACATACAGTGAAATGATATATATTACAAAATATTGTATTATTATTATTATTATTATTATTATTATTATTATTATTAGTACGCTTTGAACTTTAGTAAATGCAGCAAGAACACTGTAGGAAGAACAGTTTTTAAAATACTATACTTATTAATTGCGGTCAACATGTATACAATTTTACTAGATTATTATTATTATTAGTATTATTTTATTGGTGGGTATTGCTATTATACACGGTGGTTTTTTTTAAAGCTTCCAGCTGTTTAGATAGAAAAGTATGCAAACTACGAAAACCATTTTCGAACAAAACTTGTGGGATTTTGAGGGGGAACGAGGAAAACCGTATTTGTTTTTGGCATATCCAACTGGGATTTGAACTCTGACTTCCCGATCATCTACATTCCAGTCTATTTCAAGAATGACTTCTTAGAGCATTTGATCACTGTAGCGGGTCGTTATCGTCAAATAACACCGTAAACAATTTCCCAGTTACACACTAGCGTCATGTTCTGGTTTATAACAAACAACACTAACGCCTTATATCTAAGATAAAAGATGACATTTTAATGTTTTAAAAGATCTAGCTACGAACAATTCAACAAGGCATGGTGTAAAAATCTGGTCAATATTTATACTATCTGAACAAGACACTCTTTTGACGATCATTTTAATGTCTAGGTGACCTGGCGGTCTAGGGGTAAGGTGTCAGACTTATGTGCTGGGGTCCGGGGTTCAATCCTCGGTCCCGGCACAAATTAATTTGATTACCAAACCCTTCCTTCACCTCTGACTAGACATCTTGTGAATGTGGGGAATGCCAGGCCTCCACCGTGGTTCGGATTCCACGTTAAACTGTAGGTCCTCGATTTCATCTCACAATCACCCTACCATTACACATTAGCGTAAGTGCGTATAACCCGAACGGGTAGTAAGACGCGGTGCTAATAATAATAATTTAATGTCTACATCCATAATATTCTAAGCAACAACGTAACTAATACTATTTTTCAAACTGTGAGCGTTGTACTATGTTTTTATAGTAAACCTATTTAACGATAAGCGCTATGTTTCTATCAACACCATTACGTTATTTTAGTGAATAATAACTCCACTTTTTTATCAAGTTTTATACTCATAGATTTATATCTTACATCATTTTATATTTTTTAATCAAAATAATTTTATGTTAAATTTACAATGACTCAAGAAAATGTCTTAGAAGATGGTAAAACACCCTTATATCGAGTCCATATCTCTCCGTTCAAAATTGACCAGGCCAGTAGTGCGCGCTGGCACGGAACTATCTCTGCCGGTTGGACCAAACTAGTTCTCAATAAGCACTCTCTCCCTCTTTGAGGGTGATGGTGTAACAGGTTGCAAGACTCTCCTGCTTCTCGCGGGGACAAGTTGATTTGGTACAGTCTCTTTTCTAAAATATTGTTCACGCGCCCGTAAAGAGAAACAACCCGACGTTTTCTAAGTGAGACTGTCCAACACAGGTGTAATGATGGTGCTCCCATTCCGAAGGTTGACAACCGACAGGTGATTTCTCTCTCCATCTATTCACTCATCGGCCTTATTAACACGGTCATGGTAGCTATGGTGAACAAGAAAGTCAGTTATAGCCTTCTTCTTAGGAGGCTGCCAATTAACATACCCATCCTTGTAGCTCAGTGGTTAAGGTGGCTTACTGCCGACGAAGTAGAGCGGCCCACCTATCAGATATCACCCTCGAAACTTACCCAGGTGCCAATTACATCAATTCAATTTCAGATATTACTGAATTGTACATATTTAGAGTCCATTTTTATGCCCTCTCTTCTTCCGCGCCTTAATATCCGTTTGGGTTAAATAACTAAACCGATGGAATTTAGGTGAGATACGGCCGTAGCTCCGCGGAGGGAGAGTGGGAAATATACCAGGAAAAACCACCCCAAGTATACCTAACAAGGGTTTAAACCCATATCTCCCTGTCACCGGCAGTCCAGTATAACATGAGAATGACGCGGTAAAGCGTGTGACCGCCGATGCGGGCTCAAAACAGTCAGATTAAATATACACTTTTTATCTATTAAAATAATTGTCATATAATGTCAACGTCAAGTCATGTGATTAAAATAATACTTCTAATAGAGTGAAACGTTATAATCGCTGGCCAAAATAAAAATAGGTTTGCATTTTCTATAAGTTCCTTCTTACAAAAATTGTACTGTAGATATATATATTGTGAAACCTACATAATTATATATATGAAAATGACACCTTGACACAAGGATAGAACCAGATACCTTCGACTTATTTAAGACAAATATACCGGAGCTTATTTTTTATTTTAGCACCATGTTCGTTCGGGTTAAAATCTTTATGTACTAATTACTCTACTGGTTTAAGGGATTAGAAAGATTATATTTATAGAAAATGTACCCACATTTGCGTGGAGGGTGAATGGAAAATCAATTGGGAACACACACACCCTAAGTACTTCCGAGCAAAATTCTAAGCTCGATCTCCACGTTATTGGCAGTCTAGTATACTGTGAGAGTAGCGCGTTAGACCACGCGGCCACCGAAGCTGGTTTCAGGGTCCATTCACGTGATCAATTTGTCATTTTTTAACATAATTTATTTGAGCTAGTCCAGTTTCACTTTTGGTGTAACCCTCATCGGTGGGCGCTTGGTCTAGTCCATTAGTCTAGTTTCTCTGTGACGAGGTTTTCAGGGTTCGAATCCTGGCTGGGTGGTTTAAGTATGTTTTTAAATGGTTTCTTACTCTCCCTTCAGGTAAATTCGCGTAGATTTTCTCTAATGTATAATACAATAATTCTTGAAGTCTAGAAAGATCATTTTCCCTACGAATTGGTTAGTTGTGAAAGTTTAAAGCATGGTGATGTACGGTTATATAATTACTGTCAGAATGTAGTCCACTAGTCCAGAAAGAACAATGGCACACAGTATTGTATTGTCACAGTTCTTCTCTTGATTCAAGTCTTTCCTAAGTCCTCTCCCGTGAAATGAAGGCTAAATTGTTGTAAGTTTCAAAATACACTACAAACCCATCTATCCTAAACGCGATCATATGAAATTCCAGTATGTCCGTAACATACTTAAGACTAAACAAATAACAAAGGTGTTTATATAAACTTGTTTGGTCCAAAAAGGGGTGAAGATACTAGGTAGTGGAAGAGATTACATAATATCCGTATCTGTATCGGCGGATATAATGTCATCACAAGGCATTGTTAGGATAATCAAGTCTCGTAGGTTATGGTGGGCAAGACACCCAGAGAAAATGGAAGATTCTAGAATCTACTTCAGGGTACTTACTGGCAAAACCAGGTGAAAGATATCATTGGGAAGACTTAGATACAGACTGAACGATAACATTAGAATGGACCTGAGAGAGATAATGAGGTGAACTGGATGGAACTAGCTCAAGATAGGGATAGGTGTAATACTTTTGTAAGTGCGGCAATGAACTTTCGAGTTCATAAAGCCATAGATAATTAATTTAAAATAATTACCCACTTTGGTGGCTGCATGACCTAAGGCGCTGCTCTCGCATTTGACTAGACTGATAGTGACGGAAAGAAGGAGGTTCGAATCTTGGCCAGATGTACTGAGGGTGGTATTTCCTAAACGTTTCTCTACTTTCCCTCCACGGAAATTCGGGTAAACTTCCTCTAAAATGTACTTCTCCTTGTACGTAACATATTAGCATATTTAGCAGCTGCGTATAACCCAAACAGGTAGTAGGACTCAGTACGGAAAATACCATTCATAATCCTAATATGATTGGTCAACGCTTCTCGAGCACTTCTCCAGTCTGCCTAGCATCTAGTCATCGTAGTCGGTAAAAGGTATTCGTAGGCCTGGGGGTTCTCTGACATTCACAAACATGTTTGCTCATCTCGTGGTACGAGGTACCGCAGCTAGTGACAACAATACCGGATCTCTAGTTTGGTAAGCTCGTCAGTCAGGTGGCTGGACGGTGGCAACTTTAGCCGACCCACTTTCCCCGGCACCTGCCTCAACAGTTTCTGCGCCGCAACAATTCACACACATGCTTCACTGCTCGCGCGCGTTCTGCTGTCCGCTTCCGATACACTGTCTCTTTAGGCTTTTCTTTACTTTCGGTTGTGACCACAAGGTGGGGATGTAGTGAACACGAGTTAAGGACAGTGTTTTTGTAGTTTTTATTACAAAACACTTTTTTTTTTTTGCCAAAATAAATCAAATGCTGCTCCTGTAGAAACATAACAGTTTAATGTTCTTCACATGGTGATATCAACATTTCCTTAATATCTCTCAAGGATGTCATGGAATTTGATGACAAAATTTTATTTACCTTTAAAAAGTTTGTCAATTAATTCCGCTATGCTCATGACAAATATTCAACAACTGTTGATATCGCCATGTGAATAAAATTAAACTCTATATTTCTAATAGAGCAATATTTTATTTATTTTGACCTAAAATAAATTTTTGCAATTAAAACTACAAAAACAGTGCCCTTGACCCGTGTTCCCTGCTCCCCCACCAGTAAAGTCGCGCATAAATTCTTAAATGTCAGAAACCAAGTGGGCCTACAACGTTCCTGGGTGGAACTGTCAATCAGTAGAACAAATAGAGGGGGATTAAATACAAATGCCAATACAATTTGTGCTATGAACCTTCTAAATCTTATTAAATTACATAGTTAGATTCACAAAAACCCATCACAAGCTCCTATTCAAGTTAGATTTTGTTTCCCAGGATTTTGTTTCCCGGTAATTTAGTTCTTAGTGATCAACCAAAATAGGTGAATTTGGGGTTTTTTTCAGAGGAGAACATTTCAGCTTTTCAACTATGTAGGCCTATAAAAGTTTATAGATGTATAGGGTCGACGAAAATAGTTTTATATTCATTTAAGTAAACACCAAATTCATGTATTTTTAAAGGTTTAGTCAATATTTAACCTAAGCTCAACGTCTGATTAACAATATCTGGGCTACTCGGACAGCTTTTTTCAAGTGTTCGCCAAAAATTTAGAGCAGAATCTGCTTGACAAGCGCAGAAATTCACACGATAATACAAATGTATACTGACCCATATATATTTGAAACGCAAACTTAAAACATCTGACTATCAATACATTTAATTTCATTGAGGAAAGACACACATCTGTTGTCACGATGGCTTTTTTTTAATGATTATTTTGTTGTACATGCGAACAAATCAACACAATACGAGAACGACACACTTACCTTGCATTTAACGAGCTATTTCAAATCGTTTCACAACAAAAGACGAAGCTGTATGCTTGTATCTTGCTTTGTAGGCGCATGTGCGCATTGAGTCGATTAATTTAGCCCAGACGTATTGATTGAACTGGTTGGTTTTTTAAATTTGTTTGGATCCTCTACGCAGATTTTATGGATGAGAAGGATTTTATAGAAAAGGGGAAAGGGTATTTGGGAACATGGGGCTGTGTAGACCTTGTATATGTATTTATGTATATATATATATCACTATTATATATATATATATATATTATAGTAGTAGATATACATTCAACAGTATAGGTATAATGGCGCCAATTTCTTTCTACTTGAAAGGGCGTGGTTTTCAGATTGGGCGGTATCCATTAAAGTTGGGGATGTAGGTAATGTGAGAAAAGGGCAGTATTTTTGCAGGTTTTATAGTAAAACTTTTTTTTTTTTGCAAAAATAAACCAAATATTTTTTCAGTAAAAATATAGAGCTTAATTTTCTTCAAATGTTGGTATCAATAATGTTTGAGTATCTGTTAAGGGTGTCCTAGAATTTAATGGCAATGGCTTCTTTTAATTTATAAAGTTCCTCATCTTATGCCGCTATGCTCATGACAGACAACTGTTGATATGCCCAGGTGAAAAAAATTAACTCTATGTTTCTACTGGAGCAAAATTTAATTTATTAGGGACAACAAAAGTTTTGCTATAAGAACTACATAGACACTTACCTTTCCTCGCGTTTCCTAAATCTCTATCTTAAATACATTAATATAGTACGGGTGAGAGGTAGAATTTTGAAGAAATGTAACCTCATTAGAGTGTATGGATAGTGAGAACCTATTTAGGACAAAACACTCTCAAACAACTCCCAGCAGAGACCTTACCTCCCTATCACCAGCAAACCAGACCAGACGAGAGCTTGCACATTTTCCTGTACATGTTGTTCTTATCTGTGATATATATACATATTTACATACACCCGACTTAAAATCACACTTCTGGACGTATGATAAGTGAAAGTAGATCATGTAGCTTTTTTTAGCTGTCAGATAAGGATCTTCTAGGAAAAATTAGATAATAGTTTCAATGGTAACATTATGAAACACTATAACATTATATATATATATATATATACGTTGAATAATAATATATGTAAATATAAATAATAATATAAAAACACTATAACATTATATATATATATATATATATATATACGTTGAATAATAATATATGTAAATATAAATAATAATATATAATTATTATGTTACCATTGAAACTACAGTCTAGTTTTCTTAGAAGGAAAAAAGCTAAAAAAAAAGTTACAAGATCTACTTTCAAGTATTCATACGTCAATGAATGTGATCTTCAGTTGTCACTTTTGGTATTATCATTACCTATAAAATATAGACTCGTATTATAGTAAAATGTGGTCACATTCGAATCGTTTAGATTACTTTTCCTATGAGTGTAAAAACCAAATGTGTTCTAAACAATTTTTTAATATATAATAAACGATTAGTCTAATATCTCATTAACATTAATGATGACTGAAATGTGTCTTTTTAAAATTATATAAAAAATGGATTCATTTTTTAACAGTAAATACTAATTTTAGCATCAACGTATTTGAATTAATCAGGACCAAGGATCTCATTGTAACAAATAATACCTTTCTATTCCAACAATCTCGACCTCACACCTCTAAGTCCTCGTAAGAAGACAATGGGTAGAATCCTCATACCCGGCCGTCCTTACACCTACGGAAACTGTGTACTGGTGGAGGATCCTGTTTGACGCAAGTGTAGGGTTTCGTACACGACCTTGGCTCTGTGTCCTAGTTCCCAAAAGGAGAGTGAAGACGGACTGAAAATGTCAGTACCAGTAGGTCGACACTCTTACTATAGACTCACCGCCGTCTCAGGTGTCCAACAGAGGAGTACAGTCACGCAAGACTCGCCTTTAAATGATATTCCATTGATATTCATTGCTCTAAATGGATTTCATTGGCTATTAACGAAGAAAGAGTCGTTCTTTAATTCGTTTACACCTGTTTTTTTATATCACCGCATCTTACTACCCGTTTGAGCTATGCGCTTTTGTACTAATAACGTTAGTGGTTTTAAGGACTAGGAAGGATATATTTATAGGATGTGTAGCCGCATTTGCATGGAAAGAAAGTAGAACAACATTTTGAAAAAATCTCAATACACCCGACATAAGATTCGAACTACGATCTCCCTGTCTTTGGCAGTCTAGTCGATTGAGAAAGTAGCGCCTTAGACCATGCAACCACTGAAGCGGGTAAGCGAGAATAGACAATTAATTGGGTACTGTGAAATTATGTTTGTTTCTTTTCTTTAAATGGCAATTTATTGGCCTAAAATATGGCTAAAACGAAGGCATGCCTCTTAGTATAGTGGACAGCACTACTTCCTGGCTACTAAACCGTAAGTCCTAGATTCGATTCCCGGTAGTACCATTGGTATTTTTCTCATAGGGCCTATGTGAATTGGTCCTATGGTCGCCATGATATAGTTAATTAGTCTTAAGCTAGGTTTAAGATTTCTACTGACACCACATCATTTCATCGGAGCCAAGTAACCGCAGCTACATAAAGGCACAGCTTAAATAACGGTTACATATTTGCCACTACTAGTGCAAAACAAGGAATGTCTAGCCGACAAACACTGGTGGCATATGCTAAAAGTAGGCATATGTGTGTGTGTGTGTGTGTGTGTGTGTGTGTGTGTGTGTGTGTGTGTGTGTGTGGATATTATATACCTAAACAATTTACGTCACGTAAAAAAAACATTTTAGTGTCCAAACTAAAATAAATAGAATAACACTAATGTTTATAAAATACAATATTATCATAGAATACTAGCCCCTCTGATAACATATTTTCATTAAAAAAAAAAGACTTTCCTCATTAAATATTTTCATATTAAACGTTTTTCTGGTATCCACTGCTTTGGTAAATAAGCCAGCAATATATTTGATGAGCAACAAAATAATAATCCATAGAGAAAATACTCTCACGACTTATCGAAATCTATTAATAACTTCCTCTGAGAATAGGCACGCTGACACTCGTAAAGTCAACGTCGAAGTTTATAATTGGTTGGAGAGTTTTGAAATATTTTAACTGGAGACTTTAACGCGCGGCTAGAAAGGTAGTAAGCTGAATTCTGTATTTATGTTTAGCACCGCATCTTACTACCCGTTCGGGATATACGCAATACGCATATGTACTAATTACTATAATGTGTTAGGAATGAGTAAGGTTGAATTCAGAGGAAGTGTACTCGCATTTGCCTGAAAAAAACACCCTCTGTACACCCAGCTGGGATTCGAATCCCGATTTCCCTGTCATCAACAGTCCAGTTATTACGAGAGTGGTGCCCTTAATCATTCGACCACCAAAGTGGGTAATAGATAGATCGATAAAAGAGGTTAATATTTTTTAACATTATGCTTTTAAAAAATACCAATTTTACCTTTATTTTTGTTGATTAAAATACATGCCGTTTGAAAATGTATAATTTATAAGCGACAAAGATTCATCATCACCATCATCATGAGCAGCTTATGGAAAGGGGAAGGGGGGTAGGCGACTGAGAGGGACCAAGGGATAGATGGCTGAAGGAAGTGAGAAGGGTGTCGGGGAGTGAGGAAATATATAATTGATAAAATATGTGAAAAGGCCGTACTGGACACCTTAAAAGGCCGCAGGCTTCTCACCCCTGGGTTAGACCAATTTCTGTGAGTATAAAAAACTCGATATAAACAAAACTTTAAAGTGTAAACAACGTTTCATTATAAACCGTTTTATTCTTACTAAGAATAATTGTTGCTATACACAATTCCCTACTTGCTACGCGATACGCATGAATATAAACCCAACATGACGTGTAAAGGCGAGGATCTCAACCAAGACGTAGTTGTGATTCCACCGCGCATGGAACGAGGAATCTCAACGTGCCAGTCGTTGAGCGTTCACACGTCCTCAAGTCGATGTTTTTCTGGACGTCTTCCAAAGAAAGAGACGGAGTAGGTGCCCCCCCCCCCCCCCCCCCCCCNNNCACACACACACACACAAACAAACACCGTGCCCTCGAGTTGAAAGTCTTTAATTTTGCTCCACTGTACAGTTAGGTAGCATTGGACGGTTACTTACGTTGCAAGTAGCAGTACAGTAGCCCCACGGCTGCTTTGGTGCTGACTAACAACTCACATTTGACTTCTGACAGTCAACATTTAGGTATACACCTAAATTTTGACTGTCAGAAATGACAGCTGCTAAACACGTGTTTTTGCAGATCAACTGGTTCGGCGTAGGAATACGTAATTTGGTATGGTAACTTTTTAAAGCTATCAGTCAGCACCAAAGAAGCCATGGGGCTACTGTAACAACTATTTAGTACGTGACTGCTGTGTCTTTATTTTACTGATATCATAATAATTATGTTTTGGTTGTCGTATTCTTTACTTATTTTAATTTTATTCTATTTTGTAAATATATTTTCAACGCCAGTTTTATTTGAAAGTGGTAAAGGGACGCGAATTAATTCGAATATATATATTTTTTTTTTCCGTTTTGATTTTTTTTTAAAGGTACACACAATTTTAATAAACTATTGCTAAGTAGACGTTTAGTTACATTATGTTTTTATAGTGATTAAATTATTCTCATAAAAGTCTTCATTATTTGATGCCCTACAACTTTTTAAAAAAATCCTTAAATATGCAGCTATATTCAAATAGAAAATTCTAGAAAGCTCATAGCTTGTTCATATTAGGCGCAATATTAAAATTAAGTTGAAAATAAAAATTTGGCATGTCGTAAACCTCCTAGACCTCGTTATTATCTATTATATATTTTTTTATTTGTCCGTTTAACAGATTTAGAAACCACATTTATAATGTCATGACCCACATGAGCAACATCTAGTGAATTTTTAACTTTTTCTTTTAATTTGAAAAGTTTCTTATCAAATACTAATATACTCATAACAGATGTTCAATAACTTTTAATGCTACAATATATAGAAAATTAAACCAAACGCATCTGGTCAATTAATATTTTATTTATTTCGACAAAAATAATCTGTAACTAAATCTGTAAAAATACCGATCTTAAATAGCGTTTTCCCCCAAAAGCCAAAATTATCTATTTCGGGTCCCGGTGAGGGTCATTAGCTGTGATTCTTTAGCTGGAATTTTACATGTGGTTTCTCAATACCTATCAATCAAATTAAAATATATAATAGCTGGTGATACTATAAAAACACGTCATACTTTTACTACATTTTTCATTTTTTTTATGCAAGTTAGATGCCTCCAGTCTTGTAGTTGTTTTAAGTGGTCTTCTCCGGCAAATTTTTGACAGTAGAATGCATCTGGAAGTCATTTGGAGTTTGATGTAAGGTCATCTTTCAGCTTCATATTTCATAATATCAGAGGATTTGAAATATATCCATGGGGAAATTTATTCCAGGGAGGGGCAAATTATTTCCATGGGGCCAGAGTCCCCCACAGTTCCTCTGCTCCTGCTGTCCACACATACTCTATATTCGGTATTCGTGGATGAACTGCTCTCAGGCAATGATTAGTCCTCTTTGACTTTGGTAGTCTACCGTATTTATGTGGAACATTGTTTGTTACTAGCTATGCACGATAAATATTCGTACATAAACTCGGGTATTTTTTCCACACTTACGTGAGTCATATAAAGAAATTGAATAAACGTGGACAAATAACGCACGTATGGACCCGGCTTAAGAGGTTTCTGCGCGTAGAAATATAAATAAAAAAATAATTTATCTGTGTTTTATTTTCTTCCTAAAATTTGAACTTTCATTTAGTTTTTTTGTATTAATTTTCTAACTTTCACAGGGGGACAACTGACCCTTTAACCCCCACCCCACACCCCGTTAATCCGCGCCTGGTTGTTATCAAAGAAGTAACTAGAATAAAAGCTCTACAGTTCGTGGCATCTGAGGATGTTTGCGGAATGAGCCAAGATGTGCTGTCAGGAACCTGAGTTGTGCCTGTTGTGGTTGACGGGCGCTCTGCAGATATCACGTCGCCCACCGTGCGGTCTGAGGCACTGACCTTAATGCCCCCCACTCGGAATATAAAGTAGAGGTCTGAAAGGAGCGCTGGGGTGGTGACACATCGTGCCATCATCACTTCATCTGGTATAACCACACAATCCAGAAAACACACACTACTCAAGGTGGGTGATTACCCAATTGGAGAAGTTCCGACATTTCAGCAAACAAACCTTCCGTCCTTACAGTACACTTTTCATAGGGAGGGCCTTCCTTATATGATGTTTATGTTTAGCACCACGTCTCACTACCCGTTCGGGCTATACGCTTATGTACTACAGTAGCCCCACGACTTCTTTGGTGCTGACTGACAGCTCACAGCTGAGAGCTGACGGCTTTGAAAAGTTACCAGACCAAATTATGTATCCCTACGTCGAACCAAATGATCTGCAAAAACATCTGTTTAGCAGCTGTGACTTCTGACAGTCAAAATTTAGGTGTATACCTAAATGTTGGCTGTCAGAAGTCAGCTGTGAGCTGTCAGTTAGCACCAAAGAAGCCATGGGACTACTGTAGCTAAGCTAATAGTTTTAGTTGTTAGGAAGGTTATATTTAAAGGAATAGTACCCACTTTTGCGTGGAGGGTAAGTGTAAAACTATTTTGGAAAAACTACCCTTAGTACACCCAACATAGATTCGAACCTTGGCATTGGAAGTCTAGTTCACTGCGAGAACAGCAGCTTAGACCATGCGGCCACCGATGCAAGTTTATCTGATGTTATTTTGTTTTTACGTGGGGCGAGTCTTATTATTTGACAATGTTTATTCAGCCCGGATCGATTAGCAAGCAGACCAAGGCATTAATCACATATTTTCTGGTTTACTGGTGAGGTCTGGTTTACCGGTGAGATCTGGTTTCGAATCCCAGTTGGGTGTTCTGAGGATATTTTATTGTTAAAAGGTTTTCCACGCTTTTTTTTTTCTTCACGTGAATGCGTATATGTTTCCTCTAGATTATAACTTCATCTCTTAAGGTCGATCTACAACACACTATTTGTTGTACAATTTTAAAACGTGTGTAATTATAAATTATTTAATGATTTCAAATCATTACAATTCACGAGTTAGAAGGGGCCATACTTGCTATTTTATGTTGTTTACGTAACATTGTTTAGGTAAATTAATTAATGTATGAGGATGAAATTTAGTATTCATTTGAGGCGTACACAATTAAATATTTATAATTTGTTGAAGAAAGATATTTTTTAATAAATGAGAAATTTAAAAGCGGTAAAATTACACCAATTTAAATCTTATATAAATAGTGTTCTTTTTACGCCTCGATAGTTTGATTATATCTTTTTTGTAATACACAATGTCATCATTTAGAATTTAATTTTCTTAACCGCACTTTACTAGTTAATTTTTTAATTTTTCTGAATCGACCATTGCAAAAATAGATTTGAAAAGTTTATTTAATGAAATCTCTTGTTTTGACTGTACCTATTGTACAGACAGAACCGACTATCAGAACATAATATGCCGGGCCGAGGCAGAGGATCTGAAAATCCCAACTAACGACACACCCAGGTAAAGCGGACGCCTGCTTCCTGAACTAATCGGTGTTTCCTCTGTGGTCTAGTGGTCAGAATTCCTGGTTATAGATCCAGAGAGCCCGTGTTCGTTCCCTAGTGCTTCCAAAATTTATCTGTGGTTCGGGAACAGGGTCAAATTCAGCCTAATGGTAACAAATGAGAAGCTACTTGAATAAAGATGTAACAGCACCGGTTTAGAAAACTGAGATTAACTGCCAGAGGGCTCACTGTGCTGACAACATGGCACCCTCTATCCGCAAATATTGACATTAGCGATGCTAACAGCGGCGGCCTCTAGGTCGGTATAGCTCGCATTCGGCCTCACACCTTGAAGTTTTTTTTTCTAGTTGCTGGAATGGGAAGACATTACTACTTGATATCTTTTTATAGATAACCCCCATAACCCCTAAAAAAACGTTAAATTTCCTGCCAATATGTTTTATAGACACAAAAAAATCTTAGTAATTCTGATTGTAGAATGACCTTGATGTAAACAGTTGCCCTAAGAATATTAATGAATACATAATTGATAATTACGGTGAAGTAACAGAATGACACACACACATACATTAAATATATATGATAATATAGTATATTATCATCTCTTAACCCATTAGTATATTTAAATGTGAATAACCTATTCGGTCAATAGGACGCAATGCTAATATATTAACAGTGAGTATTATTACTTAATGTATATAAAATATAAATATACATAACCATATGTAAAGTACATAGAAATATTCCACCCTATATATGTTCGTTGAAACGTTGATTGTCTTCATGCTAACCTTAGAGAGGATGTCATAATAATAATAATATTGATTTGTGTGTGTGTGTGATATGAAAATAAGTACAGCATTGTGATTATATTATTGGCAGCATTAAGCCTTACCGTGTGTGATATGTGCATTCTTACAATTGTGATTGTACAATTTGCAGCAAAGCTCTCCTAAGTTGGAGATGGCTGCGTTATCTGATAGCTCGTGATATTAATTGATCGCACATATATATATATATATATCCGACGATTTACGCACGTCCATCACAGACTCTGCCTTAAAATGTGAGTGAAGAATGACCCTGAGCACGGGACGTTTCCTGGATAGCTCAGTGGTTAGAGCACTGGTGTACCAATTCAAAGATCCCGGGTTTTATTCCCGTGTTCAGGTGTCATTTTCAGTCTTAATTATATTTAGATATTGATAGTTTTGTTCAATGTGATAAAGGTTTACCAGTAAACCCTTGCGAAACTTTCGCACATTCAACCTTCTCCC
>CABFOW010002213.1:69587-110294 GCA_902141385.1 Timema californicum
TCTTGTCAGAGGTGAAGGAAGGGTTATGTAATCAGATAAATCTTTGCCGGGACCGAGGATTGAACCCCGGCCGCCAGTACAGAAGTCTAACACCTTACCCCTAGACCGTCAGGTCACCGTTTTTCATAAATGATTTTCCATTCTACCACTAAGCAAATGTTAGTATACTTTCTTTAAATTCAACCTTCCTCGTCCCTAACTCATTAGTGTAATTAGTGAATATGCGTACAGCCCGAACTGGTATTAAGACGCGGTGCTAAAATGATCTCTGTCTTCCCCCGGGAATCGAGCCCACTGCCGGAGTGACACCTCAGACCACGCAACCATCGAGGCGGGGTATCTCGGATCTTGTTTCTGACGCAACTCATGGTCAGTCACCCTGCGATGAAGTCAGAGCCTCACAGTTTTTAGATTGGGTGCATTCACTGTCGACTCCGGTGAACCAAGTCCCCCGCAACCCGGGTTGGAAACCAGTCGCGCGCCGCTCCTTCCAAATTTGGTTTTATCGCGTAGGACGCATCGCAGGTAGACGTCTCCTGAGGGACAAAGGTCGACGACCAAACTATATCATTAAACTTACCCATCATCAAAACCCTGGCAACATATCGCGTCAGCTTTGTCTTACCCGCATCGGTGGATACGTGGACTAAGGAGTCAAACTCGCGCAGGCTGGCCTGTCATTGACGGTAAGCTGGGGTTCGGATCCCGGCTTGGTGTGATGAGAGTGTTAAACACTGAAATGATTCACAATTCCATGCAAATGTGAGTAAAATTCATATAAGTTCTACCCTACCCCATTAGTATGAGTATGTGGATAACCAATACTGATAATTAAACGCTGTGCAAAAAAACAACAAGACACCTTGTCATTATATCCGAAATATGGCGTCCAGAGCCGTGTCTGGACTAGAACAGAACTTCTTCGCAAACATTTCCAAATAATAACATGTTCGTTGTTCTGTTAGCTGTGGTCAGTGTGTCCAAACTTGAATATAACATGTTCGCAAGCATGTTTGCAACGTTTTCTTATGGTTAATAGCTTCATAATCTTTTCAATCTGGCTCAGGTGTACTTCAATATCACCCGCCTCGGTGGCGTAGTTGGCTAACGCGCTTGTTGTGTTGAGCTCGACTGCTGAGGACGGGGAGATCGAGGTTCGAATCTCAGTCGGGTGAACTGGTAGGGGTTTTTCCTAAATGGTTTTCCACTCTCCCTCCACGCAAATGCGAGTTCACTTCCTCTAATTAAACCTTCCCAATTCCTAATCCATTAGCGTAATTAGTACTTAAAGCGTATAACCCTAACGGGTAGTAAGACGTGGAGCTAAATATTATTATTACTTCAATATTGGTGTTGCGATGATTACACGTGTGCAAGTAGCAGTGGCTGCATATATGTTTATCGCACACACACACACACACACACACACACACACCCACACTAAGAAATTCGTTTGCCAAAATATCAAAATATGTATGTACAGTTCATAATTTAAAAAAACAAAACTAGTATGACATGGTTGCGGTCTCACCATTGACTGGATGTGGGGGAAAAGTTCTCTGAGAAGTCCTAACTACGCCTGACCAGAACACTAGCATCCTTTGGTGTGACGGGGGAAAAACCAGCAACTGATGGAACAGAACAACGAACTAATTTTGTTACAGATACATTGTCGGGAAACCATTCTATCTGTTCGGTTTGTTGGTTTGTTCTAGTCTGGACATGGCTTGAGACGTAATCCCCAAATAGATATTATTGATAGAATTATAACTGTCCTATCCGCTGCCGTTAGTCTTTCGGGCTAGAAATGTAAGTCTGGATTATTAAACTGGTTTTTTTGAGAATTCCTCTGACCCAGGCAATACCTAAATAGATGTGTGAACAAAAGTTCCGGATATTTTCAGGTTTGAGGAGTCGGGTAGTTTGACTTCAAATTTAGGTAACTTAAGTTCATACCTGAGTCGTGTCCAAAAGGATATATTAGCAATCTGTTTATATAATGATGATAAAAATTTGTATTTTACTCTTCATAGTGTTCGCTTTATATATTTTTGCTTATATTTACCCATGAAGTCTAAATAATATTTGTCAATGGGTTCAGTAGTTTTAGGGGTTCCGATTGGTTGTGGAAATGGATAACTAAAGTAAATATAACTTACCTCTTCCCCTCCAACCCTCCCTCCATAAAAAGCCAAAATTCAACAAATGTAACAAGACATTTGGGATTATATTATACTGTATTTACAAAATATTATTCATGATCTGGATTTAGATTGTAAATATTTGAACTGCCATTTAACAAACTGTAATTTTATTTATTGATGAGCAGGTAATGGATCCATAATAGGCTAGTTTTCAACACACAAATATGATATATAAAATGATTCCATGACTAAATTAAACCAATTAAAAAAATATAAACCCATACTTTCTCAGAGATTAGTTTTATATATTTTACCTCCAAACGTTCCCTCTTTCGTCTTAGTTTCTTCTCTTCCAACATAAATCATTATGTTGCACTTGAACTAACGTATTTATTAGCGGAATGCATGTGCTATTTTCATTTTTAGAGCCTGCCTTCGTTGACCCACTTGAAACGTTATCGAATAACCTCAACACACAAAACTTCTACTGAAAATAAACAACTACGTTGGTACGAATTACAAAAATATGTAAAATTATGTTGCTAAAACTAGCATTGTCCGGCACCTGGGATAAATCCTTAAACTACTGAGTAAAGAGTCCAGGTTTGCTTTCCTACACGCCCTAAAAAAATTGTTTGTAACTAAATTGTGGCTACCCCATCCACCGAAATGAACTTATATCTGGAGGACTGGGTATTGAGTGTGTTTTAGAGTTAATTTTCAGTATAATTTTCATATAAATAGCCTTCTAGAAAATATTTTACTATTTTGCGGTAAACAATAATAACTTTTTACTATTTTACTAGCGTTATTTTATACGTAGGGACAGCTGCAGATCATGTGACCTGAAGTAGGGATACTTTATTATTGTCAAATAAGGCCCTTCCTTTGAAAACTGTATTGTCGTTTATAAATTTAGTGCTTATATTATAATCAGTTGGTCAAGAAATAAAGTGTGCGTTAAATACCCTCAGAAAAATCAAAATAACCGCATTAAAATATGGTCAAAATTCTTTAGAATCAGTGACAATTTGATTAAAACTTTTAATATTCTCACCTGATGTTGTAATAGAGATACAGGATTATCACACACTTGAATAAACTAGATAACCAGAAAAAATATAGTAAAAGTACTGGAATATCTGTTCATTTGGGAAATTAAACTGGAAGCTTAAAATAGGTCTTTGGATGGACGAAAAATTGAGCTGAAGTGTAAAATAGGTTGTTTCAAACACGTCTTATTACCCCTTAAACAAGTGAAAATAGATGTAGAGGGTAGGGCGGAAACAATTAGATGCTCTATGCTGAGGAAAGTGATGGACAATTTTCTGAGGTTTGTCTGACGTCCGGTGGAGCTCACCAAAGTAACATTATCTTCAAAAAGTTAAAAAAAATGTAGTATTCTTTTATTTAGCTAGTGAATATTTAATCTTAAATTAAAGTGTTAAGTCTAATTGTTTCGTCCTCACCCGTATTTCCCTTTCAATCTCAAATCATTCTGTTTTTATACATAATTTACATGAATTCACACAATCATTTTATTGGAAAATGATATTTAATTACTTTTCCCTTCAATCTAAGCTACCTACAGTAGCTCCATGGCTTATTTGGTGCTGACTGACAGCTCACAACCGACTTCTGACGACTTTGAAAAGTTACCAGACCAAATGATGTATCCCTACGCCGAACCATGGGATCTTCAAAAACATGTGTTTAGCAGCTTTCACTTCTGGCAGTCAATATTTTGGTATAAACCTAAATGTTGACTGTCAGAAGTCAGCTGTGAGCTGTCAGTCAGCACCATAGAAGTCATGGGGTTACTGTATATAGGAACTCCTTGTGAAAAAACTGGAAAACCCATGGAGTGTGGAAGTAAGAAAATAGTGACAACCCCGAAGGTCGCATAAAGGAACTTGATTAAGAGAATGCCAAGTGGACACTGGCGTGGGTTCGCTTGCATCATAATAGGTTAGAAGATGGAGGTATAGACCACACTATCGGTCCACTTGGCATTCACTAACGTTCCTACATACCGACCTGCGATCCGGGTTAAAGAACTAGTGCGAAACATGTGATAGTGAATGACCACCGAGGAAGTGTTGCAACGACTCGAGTCCAGGCCGGGAAGAAGGGCGTGTCCTGTTGTCGTCCTTGCTGACAAGAGTGTGAGGGGGAGAGTAGTCCTTGAGACCACGGTGTGACCACCCTGACACGTATACAAGATCACACCGATACTCGTGAGAGTGGAACAAGAGAACACGCCGCGATGGGAACACCTCACAATAACCCTCTCTACCCCCTCCCACACGCTCCGACCAATACAAGACACACGCGAGGGCGAAGCTTGACGGGAGCTTTTTAGAATATTTCACATCATTAAAATATTAATAATGGGAGTTGTGTGTGTGTGTGTGCAATACTGTGAGCTGGGAGGTCAGACTTCGATCCCTGACCAGGTGCGAGACTTGGCCGTACACGAACTATGCACCGTTAAGGGCAGTATTTTGGCAGTTTTTATACTAAAACATTTTTTGTTTTCAAAATAAATCATATATTTCTCCAGTAGAAATATAGTGTTTAATTTTGTTCACATGTTACCACAACAGTTCTTTAATATCTTTCAAAGGTGTTCTATAGTTTATCTACAACCTTTTCTATTAATTAATTAAAAAGTGTGTAATCTAATTCCACTCTGCATATGACAGATATTGAACAACTGTTGATATCTCCATATTAATTAAATTTATCCTTATATTTCTACTGGAGAAATGGTTTCTTCATTTTATAAAAAAAAGTTTTGCTATAAAAACTACAAAAACACTTCCCTTAAATCACGTTCACTACACTCCCACCTTAAGAGAGGTTGTCTGATAAAATAGCTCAGCCGGTAGAGTGTTTGCCTACTGAGCTAAGGGTCCCAGTTTCGATCTTTGGCATGGCCTAAAAACTTATCATAGGTGAAGTGTGGCTTTCCTCTTTCACAGTGATGGATTAACTGCCGGGGGGCTAGAAGTTGGGTTTGTTCTAGATTTAAAGTAGTCTATAAGTCGTTTGCTGATGTAACCAGTCGGTTCAAAAAGTACACGTTAAATACTTCAAATAAATCAAAAATTAAAGGGAAGGCAATTTGTCGGGATTCGGCTACGTGTTGGTGTACTAGCTCGGCTACGTGTTGGTGTACTATCTCGGCCCCGTGTTGGTGTACTATCACGGCTCCGGCTGCTGGTGTACTAGCTCGGCTCAGGATGCTTGTGTACTAGCTCGGTTCCGGCTGCTGGTGTACTAGCTCGGTTCCGGCTGCTGGTGTACTAGCTCGGTTCCGGCTGTTATGGTTTCGGATGTAAATGTTTTCTCAAAGTGAACGTAAGTCAGAAAGTGACAGATAGTTTAACACAACACAATCTTAAACTAACCCATCAGGTAGTACAACACGATCATAACCTAAACAAGCCTAACCTAATATAAGGTACAACACGATCCTAAGTTTGTGCAAAATGAGATGGAAAGTTTTTGGAATTCATAATTTCACCTTAACTTATCTCTTACAATATGGACTCCCTGACACTAGACACATGATGGTGCACTTACTGAATATTAATATTCATAATCCTGATTCACTAACGAGTAGAGTGGAAATTAGGAAATAAGAATTCGGGAAATGGATGCCCTTGCTCGGTCAGTATTGTCTCTTAGTTTACATGAAGGAAAAAAATTGGGAGGTTCGAAAACAAGGTTCTTTGGAAGATATTGGGTCCAAATAGAGATACGGCTACTTGGGAGTGGATGACGTGAAATAATGATGAGTTACATGCCTTGTACTAATCACAAAATATTGTTAGGGTAGTCAAATGTTGCAGATTACGCTGGGCAGGACATGCAGCACGAATGGTAGAATCTAGAACCTTGTTCAGGACATTAACTCGTAGACCAATTTGGAAGAGATCATCGGGAGGACCTAAAGATGCAAATCGAAGGATAACATTATAATGGACCTGAGATAGGGTGTAATGGGGTGGAGTGGATTTAGCTCAGGACAGAGATAGGGTGTAATGGGGGGGGGCTGGATATAGCTAGCTCAGGACAGGGATAGGGTGTAATATGGTGGACTGGATATACCTAGCTCAGGACAAAGATAGGGTGTAATGAGGTGAACTGGATATAGCTAGCTCAGGATAGAGATAGGGTGTAATGAGGTGAACTGGATATAGCTAGCTCAGGACAGAGATAGGGTGTAATGAGGTGAACTGGATATACCTAGCTCAGGACAGAGATAGGGTGTAATGAGGTGAACTGGATATACCTAGCTCAGGACAGAGATAGGGTGTAATGAGGTGAACTGGATATACCTAGCTCAGGACAGAGATAGGGTGTAATGAGGTGAACTGGATATACCTAGCTCAGGACAGAGATAGGGTGTAATGAGGTGAACTGGATATACCTAGCTCAGGACAGAGATAGGGTGTAATGAGGTGAACTGGATATACCTAGCTCAGGACAGAGATAGGGTGTAATGAGGTGAACTGGATATACCTAGCTCAGGACAGAGATAGGGTGTAATGAGGTGAACTGGATATACCTAGCTCAGGACAGAGATAGGGTGTAATGAGGTGAACTGGATATACCTAGCTCAGGACAGAGATAGGGTGTAATGAGGTGAACTGGATATACCTAGCTCAGGACAGAGATAGGGTGTAATGAGGTGAACTGGATATACCTAGCTCAGGACAGAGATAGGGTGTAATGAGGTGAACTGGATATACCTAGCTCAGGACAGAGATAGGGTGTAATGAGGTGAACTGGATATACCTAGCTCAGGACAGAGATAGGGTGTAATGAGGTGAACTGGATATACCTAGCTCAGGACAGAGATAGGGTGTAATGAGGTGAACTGGATATACCTAGCTCAGGACAGAGATAGGGTGTAATGAGGTGAACTGGATATACCTAGCTCAGGACAGAGATAGGGTGTAATGAGGTGAACTGGATATACCTAGCTCAGGACAGAGATAGGGTGTAATGAGGTGAACTGGATATACCTAGCTCAGGACAGAGATAGGGTGTAATGAGGTGAACTGGATATACCTAGCTCAGGACAGAGATAGGGTGTAATGAGGTGAACTGGATATACCTAGCTCAGGACAGAGATAGGGTGTAATGAGGTGAACTGGATATACCTAGCTCAGGACAGAGATAGGGTGTAATGAGGTGAACTGGATATACCTAGCTCAGGACAGAGATAGGGTGTAATGAGGTGAACTGGATATACCTAGCTCAGGACAGAGATAGGGTGTAATGAGGTGAACTGGATATACCTAGCTCAGGACAGAGATAGGGTGTAATGAGGTGAACTGGATATACCTAGCTCAGGACAGAGATAGGGTGTAATGAGGTGGACTGGATATACCTAGCTCAGGACAGAGATAGGGTGTAATGAGGTGAACTGGATATAGCTAGCTCAGGAAAGGGATAGGGTGTAATATGGAGGACTGGATAGAACTATCTTAAGATAGGAATAGGTGACGTTCTTTTGTAAGTGCGGAAATGAACTTTTGATTTCCAAATGCCATAAAGTAAGTATGTAAGTAAGTAAATTAACTTTATAATTTACCTATCCAGTATTTTTGTCTTATTCAAGATTGACTAGGTATTGTTCTTCAGACGATGACCTCTCAATGGCTATGGTCCCTATCCTGGTAGGGCCGTAATTTAACTTTAATTTTTTTGGCATGCGTATTACTGTTCGCCCAGAATATCCTCATTTAACTACATTAATGGGGTGGGTGGGATCCGACCCCATGGTATAGTGGTCAGTCTACTTGGCTACGAACCTAGGGGTCTTGGGCTCGATTACCGGCTGGTACCTTGGGTGTTTTTCTCCGAAGGGGAATTATCCCAGCGGTCACCAGGGGTTGGTAAATTAGGCTTAAGCTAGGTTTAATATCCCCACTGGCCCATACCTCCATATTCACTATCATCACATCTTCTCATTACGGGTACGACGTGTAGACAACCTCCTATGTTGTACCCTGGGCAACGTTCTGTGACAACAGAGCGGCTAATAGTCTACAAACATGTGACCGAACTGGATGTCATGTCATATGCTAAAATAAAGGAGGGTAGGGATGAGAAAGACAAGTAAATGTGCCTGTACTTGCGTGTAAGGAGAGTGTGAAAATACATAAGAAAAAAATCCTCAGTCCATCTGTGCGGGCGTTGGAGCCTCGACCTTTCTTCATCACCGGCAAACTAGGCAATACGAGCTTGACGTTTAGTCAGTGAGCCCACCGATGCAAGCTTTGGTTATTAGTTTGTTTACAAGTGAGGTCCCAGGTGTTAATGACAAACACGCGCCTGTCCCAACCTGGTATGGTCGTTTCTCTCACCATCGCCCTCGAATGTAGACCAAGTCTCCACGAATGCAGGCTGTTCCCACACGAGTTTCTCACCTCCGAACCCCGTTCTCGTATGTTCCGAGAAAGAAATCTTCCCAAGTGAGACTCGGCTCGTGGTCTCGTAAAACACATGTGGGTCCACTTCACACGACGGGAGGAATATTGGGGGCTCTGGTTTCTCTACACACATGAGACTATTAGGACCGGGCTGACTCTTTTTCACATGCGTGTGTGTTGGCCCACTTTGTTATTCCTCGGAGAGCGTCTTCCCCCGAAGATTAACAAATTGGGCCAACACACACGAATATAAGTGTATGTATGTGTTGTAAGACTGTACTTCAGTAATGTGGAGCTTCTTAACACTATAGGAGGTGCTCCAAATCGCCACCCTCGGCCTGAACGCAAGCCTGCAGTCGCCATGTCGTTGAATGCCGCGCCCTTTCAATAATATCAGGTATTTGTCGGATTATTTGGCAGCTGAGGAGGCCATTAAAAGAATTTACTATAGTGTTAAGCAGTTCCATATTACTGGAGTAACAAACCTTACTAAAGCTCAGAAACAAGGTCAAATGGGACACCTTTTTATACTAGCTTTATGTATTGTTTTTATGTCTCTCGCACACCGACGGAGTGGGTCCCATATGTTAGGTACACCTGTCTATTTTTACTTATGTATAATATATATAATATATTTATAAAATATTATAATTTACATATATATTAACTCCACTAATAGCTAATAAGATAGTGAAGAGGAAGGTAAAGTTCTCAAATAAATGAACCCACATTTTCGTCGAAGGAATGTGGAAAATTATCGGTACATCAAATAGAGATTTGAACCCGACTCCATCACCGGTAAACCAGGCCAGATGAGCTTTACGTCTTTGTCCATGTACCCACCGACGTGGGATGCCTAATAATAATAATAGTAATAATCATTATTATAATTGTGTTCTTATGCGTGCTTTTATGGTACTTGTGTACTTTTCAGTGCTGGCCTGTTATAGGTCTTACAACTGTTGGCCAACAAGGTAATAAAGGATATTAAAATTGAAATGATTGTTTTATGGTTTTAATACATGTAGACACAAAGTGACTATTAGCGTTGTGTACTTTTACTTTGTTTACATTCGTTATGAATAAGCCTGGTACTCTGCGTAATGTCCATGTTCGTGACCAAGGGATTGAGGACGTCATAAACCTAATGAGACCTTGGTTCGACCTCCAATGGTGTCTACTAAACTAACAGGGCTGGGTGTCGAGTAATCGGATTTTCTTTCTTAGTTTAAGTTAGTTTACGAGTCGTGGGCCTTTCTACGAAGTTTGTCAAGCGTTGACCACCTTTATTTTGACACATGGGGTTGGGCTCATTTCCTGTCTAGGGGCAGTAAAGTTGGGGTTTTTTTACGCTGTGATTATCCATCCTCTCTTTCGGTTAGTGATGAATCATTTTCTTAAAGTTCTGTATACTCTTGGGAAATATAACTGAATGTTAATTTGTTTCTAGCAAATGCACATTAAACAAACACAAAAGGGGGAAAAATCACGTGATTAAAATTGCTGTAAGTTTATATGTGAATATAGGCTAAGTATTATACAGTAGGCCCACGGCTTCTTTGGTGCTGACTGACAGCTCACAGCTGACTTCTGACAGTCAACATTTAGGTATATATCTAAATTTTGACTGTTAAAAGTGACCGCTACTAAACACATGTTTTTGCAGATCATATGGTTCGGCGTAGAGATACATAATTTGGTCTGTTAACTCTTCAAAGCTGTCAGTCAGCACCAAAGAAGCCATGGGGCTACTGTATGTGCAGTAATTGTTTTTACAGAATTTATCATATTTTAGGTCTATTTAAGTAGAAGAGTTTGTAAAATAATTGCTAAACTTAATTTGCAATATTGTTAGTTTGTCTGTGTCTATAAAATAATAGCTATACATAATTGCTACCAATAATATTGTAGACTCTCGTGGTATAGGGGCTGGCTGCTGACATTAGAGGTCACGGGCTTGGATTCCCAGCTGGTACCAGGGGATTTTTCTTGAAAGGGGAATATCTTCCCATGGTCACCAGGATTTGGTTAATTAGGCTTAAGTTAGGTCAAAATCTTTATTGGCTTCACCCCGTCATACTAACTATCCCCATCGTATGATCTGATCGGGAGATGGAAAAAGCCTCCACGGAAAGTATACGGGATTAGTATATTAGAGCGTCCCCTGGCCAGCAGTAGATTAGTGCTGGATAATATTTCCACAAACTGAACTACAGATAGATGTAGACCAGTCACGCCGTTATTAGTATATTATAGGCCTGTCTGTGTCTTTAAAATAATTGTGTCACATGATTTATAATACTATTTATTATTATTATTATTATTATTGGCACCGCGTCTTACTACCCGTTCGGGTTATACGCACTTACGCTAATGTGTAATAAAGGGTAGGGTGATTGTGAGATGAAATGAAGGACCTACAGTTTAACGTGGAATCCGAACCACGGTGGAGGCCTGGCATTCCACCACATTCACAAGATGTCTTGTCAGAGGTGAAGGAAGGCTTTGCTAATCAGATAAATCTTTGCCGGGATACTATTTATTACTTGAACACATTTTTGTGTACATACATTAGAGCCGTGATTATCTGTCTCTCCGTATTATCCGGACCTGTATTCTGTGTTAACAAGTGCGTTTTACAAAACAAACCGCTACATATGCACTCGTAATTGATTTTAAAAAACTCGATCGCAGCCGCCTTATAACTGTTACATTGGAGACAGCACAGCATAACTGCTATTCATGCTGTTGGTAAATAGTACGGTACTATTGCAGTAGCATACGGTTGGTCGGTGTAGATAGCAGCACTGTTAGGATTTGGTTGGAAACAGAAGATGTGTCAAGGGAGGTGTGCGTGAGGCATAGTTACATAAGACAAACCCATACTGAAAATTATTTACACTAGTATTCCGTATTGTCAGATTTTTCCGCTATGCGGCCCGTAATGCTGCCACTTTAGGCCGGATAATCGCGACTCTAGTGAACTTTAAAATATGCTAAGCTTATCTTTATGGCTAGTTTAGTAAAATAATGGTTTTCACACAATCAATCATATTGGACGCCTAACCGTGTCAGTGTATTTGTGGAACCATTGTTATTGTATTGATACTATTGTGTGTGCGCTCTCTGGGGGCCAGCCCCTCATCCTTGGCGGTACCAGCGTGTGTAGCCCGGGGCGAGGCTAAGCGGTTGTTCTCTCCTCCATTCCCTTGAGCAGTAAAACAGATGTAATTTCTCAAGCACCGCAAGTTTTGCTAACGGTTCCAAGCTATTTCACTCGGCGGCTCTCGTCATTACGTTTCATTACTACTTCTTCCTTACCGGTGCTGTGTGTGTGTTAGTGTGTCAGTGGAGGGCCTCCTCCCCTCCTCCTCCGTAACCTGGTTTATATGGAGGCTCAGTACCTTTCTTGTGTAAACTGTTTGCGGTGATAAAGTAGTAGTATTTATTATGTACGGCTTATTTCTTGGGATAGACACACCTAGACTATAGTAGGACGTAGTTAAAAACCCATCATAGACTATGAGTGTATGTTATTTAGTAATATGGCGTCAAACACGCAAAAAGACTTAAGTTGGACGTTGAAAAAAACGTCGAAACTCACTAGTAGTAAGTAATCAAAGAGACCAAAGTTGGATGTTGATAAAAACGTCAAGACTCACTAGTAGTAAGTAATCAAAGAGACCAAAGTTGGATGTTGATAAACATGTCAAGACTCTCTACTAGAAAGTAATCAAAGAGACCAAAGTTGGATGTTGATAAAAACGTCAAGACTCACTAGTAGTAAGTAATCAAAGAGACCAAAGTTGAGACGTTGATAAAAACGTCAAGACTCACTAGTAGTATGTAATCAGAGACCCAAGTTGGACGTTGATAAAAACGTCAAGACTCACTAGTAGTAAGTAATCAAAGAGACCAAAGTGGGACGTGGTTAAAAAAACGCCCAGACTATAACTGTAGAATGTGTTTAAAAATATGTTTTTATAATAAGGTTATTTCCACTGTGATCCGAATATATCGCGAGTGTGCCCAAGCGCTAGTAGAAAGCTCTAGCTTGCCAATTATACATTTATCCAGGGACTACTTGTAATGTTTCTAGGGAATATTTATCAGAGGGGATACGAGTTTATCGGAGTCCACTTGGAGGTGTCAGCTGCGAGTTGCACAGATATACTAAACAATAATAACAACACCTTGGTAGTTCACTCTCACATAGGAGTAGTTTGCAATGAACCACGATACAGCTCAACATTTGAAAAGGATTTTATATAATATTTAAAAATAAACACACGATAGAAAAAATATGTTACTAAACACTATTAAATAACCAAATTTAGATAATTTGTTTTACAATTACTTACCTTAGTGGTCGCTGAACGGACAGTGAAGTGGAATTCGACTTGAGTACCATAGGTTTAAATCCAATCAGTTTCAATAAAGGTTTTGTTTCTTCCAAAAGAGTATTGGTTTTTTCCTCATAAAATTCAGTAGCTGATACTAATACTTATGATACATTTTACCGGCACTAAAACGTAAGTGCATTATTAAGAATTTAATACACATGTTATGTTTATGGTTATTAAATTAAATAATGAATCAAGATTTTGAATTGATTTACATTAAATCACTTCAATTCCAAAAAAACACAGAATTTCCTGTTTAATTTCCCCATAAAATAATTTAGCAAAATACAAATTAAGACTGACTGATGAGTTTTACTCGTGTTTTCTATATGAGATATTAACATAAAATATTTACCCAAAATATTAAGAATGCATTTTAAAATGTTCTCTCACGTTGCTAAAGTATTGTAATAATGAATATGTTCTAAGTATAAATTGTGATGGATCTTACCGTTCTATGTTCGCTCTGAAAGGTATCAGCAATTATACGTCCATTATGGCGTAGCTTATAAGATAGGGTCATAGTAGAGTCCATCAAGGAAATATTTCAATCTTTCGGGGTAGACGGAGTGTACCTGTCTCTAACTAGTGTTACAGCCGAAACTATTTCGATGTATTTCGATCAAACTTGATATTAAGGTGCTACATGGTCATAACTCGAGTCCAAACTGTGATTTCAGTTTTACCTTTAAAATTAAGAATAGTTTACTAATTATTGAATTTCTTAAATGTTAATTTTTTCGTAAATGACCTTTGATATTTTGTTCAAAATGGGTGTCTGAGGATTGTTACACATTATACATAAGATATTTGCTTGATTTAAAAAGAAATATTAATTTAAGGATCGTACACAAATTGACTTAATTTTTAAAACGTAAACTGTAAGAGTTACTACAGTAAATGCTTGAAGACCAGTAAATCTTATAATTTACAGGTAAATCCTAACATTACCAATACCAGGTTGTAAAATTTTGAAATATGATATAAAATGTTTACATTTTGAGCTTTTACCAGGTCTCATAAATAAATTCTACCATTTACCGACATGTCTTGGTAAAAGTAATCATATTATTATTTAATCAATTAAATGACTTATTTTAGTTAGCTATTTTTTTCCTCCAAGCATTTTAATTCCAATAGGTTAGGTTAGGTTATTGGTCCTGAGCCATTGCAACACGGTAACAAAGGTGTGGCACATGAACATGTTAGAACCTGCAGAATAGAGTCGGGTGGTGGGGGCGGGGATCCCTCGTCCTAGCGTTGACCCCTAACCTAACCTAATCCATCCTAACCTATTGGAATTAAAATGTTTGGCGATAAAACAACTAAGTGTATTTTCATTTATTTGAGGTATTTAACGTGCATAATTAAAATATTACATAAACTTAAGCTTAATTTTTACCAAAACATTTCGGTAAATTCTAGGATCTACCGATAAGACCTGGTAAAAGCTCAAAATATTAACATTTAGATTAAAAAACGGTATTTCGGACTTTTGCAAATCAATATTAGTAATAATAAGATCTACCAGTAAATTCTGAGGTATACTGGTCCTTTAGCATTTACAGTAATATATATATATATATATATATATATATATATATATAATAAAGCATGTATGGTATTGTCGTATCATTCATTTGCCAGCCGATCTAGGCATATATATTATGAGCTCTTAGCTATATACTATGCTCTTGTTTCTTACTTCTGATTTCTTTCTCTTATATAGGATTTTAATTTCTATATTGGTGACCTGGCGGTCTAGGGGTAAGTTGTCAGACTTCTGTGCTGGCGGCCGGGGTTCAATCCTCGGTACCGGCAAAGATTTATCTGATTACCAAACCCTTCCTTCACCTCTGACAAGACATCTTGTGAATGTGGGGAATTCCAGGCCTCCACCGTGGTTCGGATTCCACGTTAAACTGTAGGTCCTCCATTTCATCTCACAATCACCCTACCATTACACATTAGCGTAAGTGCGTATAACCCGAACGGGTAGTAAGACGCGGTGCTAATAATAATAATAATAATAATTTCTATATTGAAGCTTTTTTATAATAATAATAATAATTACTTACGCTTGTTTTTGTTATAGCGATGAGTGTAGTAAGACATACCAACGATGACATGGACCAAAATTACTCGGAGGATGAGAGCAGTCCACTCTACGGCGGAAGGTAAGAAAAAACTTTTATTATTGTCGATTTTGAGCGAACTCTCAATGTCGTGGGGAACTTTGAGGATTCGGTATCATTTGAGTCTACCTCTGTATGCATCAACAAATCATTATTTTTTAGTGAGATTCCTTAAAATTTAGTTTGGTTTAGTACCATTTGGTCATTTTCAATCGAATTTACAACAAAGATATAGGCTACAACTATTGCATTGATTAACTTAGGACAAAAAAACACACAAGATTATTTTAATAAACTGTGAAGTTCATACAGTATTATATTCTAACCAGTTTATTAAAATTAATTTAGGCTACATATTATCTTAATCAAATGTAGGAGGTATAAAAAAAACTTTATTATCTTGAGGTAAGCGAGAGATTACCGCGTAGACGTTCAGTTCTAACGCAGTAATTTATTATAGATGCGTTATTTCAAAATATGGTTCACGACAAAAAAAAATATAGCCTAAAGATTTCCACAAATCTCTTTTTCCTTAACAACCCTATTGTTTGAGTTTTATTAAAATAAAAACTGTATGCAAACGCAACAGGTCATTTTAAACGACTTTTTTTAAGCATATATGTGGAACTATGAGATTAGACTTGATTCTAGTATTAACCTTCCTCTAACATATACAGTAGTTTTTTGATAGGCTCACAACAAAAATATTTAATGCATTTGATAACATGCAACCTAATTTCCTCTTTCTTTATCTTGAGATAAGAAAAATTCGTAGATTTTTTCCCCCTCTTTCTTATTGACACGACCAAGAATAATTGTAGGTGCAGGGGGGAAAGGAGTATAAGCTTAGACAGAATATAGAAGAAGTTTCAGAAAATGACACAGACCATTGTATTTTAAGCCATGTGGACTGACAGTGATTGATACTTTCCCGATGACCAAGACGACCACCTTAACTGTGGTACGCCTATTATATCATCCTAATAAAATTCTGAGGGTATACAGTAAATACTATGCTAACAAAATGCAGCGTACAGATAATACATTCTCCTAATTAAATACACTTTACAGACATACTTTATTAGTAGAATTCCTTTAACTTTTGATGTCATGGTACCAGATTGGATTCCCTGAAAGTAAAAAAGTTAATCATTATAAGATTCGGTTTGTTAGAGTTCGATTAGTAACAAATTAACGGTATGAGGTGTTGTTGTGTTATTCATAGAGTAGTAATAAGAGTGTTTTCAAATCCTGTATCCAGGAAACTTCTGGATTTTTTTTTAAGTTTTACCCTCTTCCTCCTGTCTTCTTATATTAGTTAATATAATTGCATATTTTCTGAATGAGCAGTAAGACTTGTATCAGACTTAATCATGTGTTAAAATTTATTTTATTAAGTTGGTGTATCTCACGTGCTCCCTCTAAACACAAATAATATATTTACGACTTACAAACTAGCTTAAATCTAAATAAGACACAATAACCCTTATCCTAACCATTAATTCATCATTGCGAAAATGAAAATCCTAATTTTACCAATGATACATTTTTCGTCCATGCCTAAAATCGAGTCCAAGATTCTTAAGTTCAGAAGACCAACGCGCTACCAACTGATCTAAGGTGTACGCAGCAATCTAAGTTGGGATGGAGGGAAACGATATTTAAGATCCTTATTTTTGCAGTTTTTATTTAAAAAAATGCTACAAATAATACAATATATTGCTGCAGCACATACATTTAGTCAAAAAAAATTCGCAAAGTAATCTCATCACTTTTTGAATATTTGTTGTAAGCATAAGGGGAATTTGAACAATAACTTTTTAAATGTAGAGAAAAAGTCTTGTTAAAATTCGGCGAAGCGCACGACAAATATTTAAAAAAAACGGTTGAAATTACTTTGTCGAAATGAATTAAACTAAACCTATCTGCTAAAAAAAAAATTAAAAAATTACCCCCAAAACTTTTTTGCTATAAAAACGGCAAAAATACTGGCACTAAGTTGCTAGAATAGTCAATCAGATATTCGTAAACACCAAAATCCAAGTGAGCCCATAACATTTCTAGATGGAGCTACCCAGCAATAAGAGAACAAACAGAGGAATAGGAAAATACAAACTCCAATACTATATTAAATTACATCATTCCACTCATTCACAATGTAAAATTTCCATTTTTAGGTTAGGTTTACGAGTCTGCATATGTATAGAGATAAACACAATATATTTTGTGTATTCCAATAAACACTAAATTCGTGTAACTCGTGTTTAAAATGTGTCAGTCAATATTTAGCCTAAGCTTCGATGGCCGCGTGGTCTAACGCGCTACTCTCGTAGTAGATTAGACTGCCGATGACGGGGAGATTGAAATTCAAATCTTGGTCGGGTGTACTGAGGTTGATTTTCCAAAAATTGTTTTCCGCTCCTTCTCCACGCAAATGTGGGTTCACTTCCTCTAAATATAACCTTACTAATTCATAAATCCATCAGTATAATTAGTACCTAAGCGTATAAACCAAACGGGTAACTAAATGCGGTGCTGAAAAATAAAATCATTTGATTGGCAATATCTTATCTATACTTTGATTTTATTACTAAATAATATTTTGTGTATCTTTTAAAAAAACACAAACATATTTTTTTGTCATCAACATTGATAACATTTTACTATATTTTTGATGTTAATTTATAGGAAACGACATTATCTATAAAAAAAATTGCGACTACAGATCACGTGACCCGACGTATGAATACGTAAAAATAGATATAGTAGCTGTCAGATATGCCCATTCGCAAAAAGAAAAGAGGTATACTTAGGCAGCCCACCTTTCTCGCGTTTCCGTCAATCCCACCTTAACCTCTCTTTCGCAATTATTGTTAGCACCTCGACCTTAATGAAGACGGACCTTGTGTATAAACAACCTCCCAGACGCTGGTTTACATCGTGTTTTACCTTCTCCCTAAGTGAGCCGCTCAACTCCCGACAGTTAGTTTGTTTACTCGTCGTGTGACGTGGCCAACCGAGTGAGACGGACGTTCACATACTGAGCGCGCGCGTACGCTAGAGATTCCGTTTCATGTCACTTTGTTTATCAAACCTCAACGCTGTGCATATTGACTTGGCGGAGAAAGTAGCAGGAAGCTACCGCGGCACTCGGGAACACTTCTGTTGAGTCATGGGATGTTTATCCAAGCGGACAAATAGTACCGGCATTTGGAATACATCCGGTTAGTTTGATGTTAATTACCGTGTTATTTTTGAACATACTGATTGTATCAGTACATTAATTATATATAACAGGCACTACACCCAACCCTTCAGCCTTTAATTTTTTGGCTACGCCAGGAATCTAACCCAGGACCTTTAATTCCATAGACAGCCAAATGACCGACTGGGCAAAGTTTTTGAATCAAAATACATCTTAAAACTCTTATATACAAAAACCTATAACAAACCTTTAGAAAAAAAAAAATGGGATTTTGTTTATTTATTTTCTATTATCTTACAGTCAGGGGCCTTAAACATTTTCTTATAAAATCTTATCACCAATCTGGGCTATCAACATTTAACTAATGGAATTGAGTAGGAAAAGAATAAATAAGGTAGAATTGAAAGGAAATGAACCTGCATTTGTAACAGTTGGCATGATAAACCATAAGTCTGTGGGTCTCTCTCTGTGCCCACCAATTGGGGTTGTTAAATTGTGTCAATACCAAATTATGGAATTATTTAGTAAAGTTTTGTCTGTGTTTTACTTTTATCAATATAAACAAATAAATTATTATGCCTTTAATATTTACTTAATAGATATTAAGAAGAAAACTCTCATCAGTTAACTACTTACTACTTGATTAAATGTTTTTTTATAACTATAGTATTACCACACTAGTGGTAGTAATAGCATTTATATACGTTATGGTATTACTACCACTAGATAGGAGTGTTCTTAAATTAATATAGTTTGAGGACCTTCCTAACTAGTACCTAGTAGGCCTACTAATACCATAATAATAATAATAATAATAATAAACTTGAGGATATAAGGTGAGGAAGTAAAATCCTAAGGCAATAAACCAGCATCTTCCTGAAGAGGTAAAGAATAGAAAACCACAGGGAAAATTTTAATATTGAAAACTACCCTTAGTACTCTCCCCACAACGCGACAAAGTGGCATCGATCAGCCCCTGCTAACGTTAGGACGCAACCTACATTACAATTCCATCACGCGGGTTGACTACCTTAATCATAAAAGCGGATTGCATACACATTAGGGAACCACGGAAGGAAATATGTCCCGCTAGCTGAGCCTGAAGGCTGTAAATTGTACGCACTCACTGGTTGGCATACCTACCCACTGACATAATAGAGCCGAGTATACAACGCTATAGCTATAGTTTTACCCTTAAGTAGTGAAGCACTTACTACCAATTACCTAACGAATGTCTTCCAAACTAATTGAATTGAACCGATATCTTCAATTCATTTAGTTTGGAAGACATTCGTTAGGTAATAAATTTTAACGTTAATATTGAACTTTATGACCCTTTTGGAAAAATTAAATTTTAAATATATCTAAGAATTATATATTCAAATGTATAAACGAACTTTATTCATTTAATTCCTAAGGCAGTGATGAATTGGCCAAACAAGTGTGATGAACTTGAGTTTGTCAGCTGTCACAGTAAATACACTTTTGCCTAACGACATGTAGCTTGATATTTCCTGCATATCATGGAAAGAATTATGTATGTTACCTACCCGCCTCGGTGGGCTAACGCGCTAGTCGTGTTGAGCTAGACTGCTGAGGACGGGGAGATCGAGGTTCGAATCTTGGTCGGGTGAACTGGGAGGGATTTTTCCTAAATGGTTTTCCACTTTCCCTCCACGCAAATGCGGGTTCACTTCCTCTAATTAAACCTTCCCAATTCCTAATCCATTAGCGTAATTAGTACTTAAAGCGTACAACCCGAATGGGTAGTAAGACGCGGTGCTAAATAATAATAATAAATGTATGTTCATTGAGTTCAGATATTCAGACAATGTTTCTGTAACTTGTCATACAAAAGATTGTCAAATTTCTCATTAAACTGCCTTACATTTTCAATCTGAACAGTTTTCATAATTTAAGCTTTAGGCGTTTGAAACGGAATGGTCAATTTTTACACATTTCTAGTAAGCGTGTTTAAACAGTGTGGGTTGTTTTAAATATTAGATTGACCAACCTAATTTATCGATTGGTAGAGGGTGTGGGGAATTTCACTTCTCATTCGCAACACCTGTGGCTGCATTGAAACATATGTTGCCTACCTCTGGTCTAAGGCGACACACTCTCAATATAGACTGGAATGACAGTGATGGGGAGATATTTATTCGAATCCCGGTCGGATGTATTGAGGGTGACTTTTCTTAAATTATTTTCCCACTCTTATTCCACGAAAATGCGGGTACAATTAATTTAAATTCAACCTTACTCATCCCTAACACACTTGCGTATTTAGTACATATGTCTATAACCCGAATATGAAGTAAGTTGTGTTGCTAAACTTTGCTATGAAGGATCTGTACAGTTGTTTGAAACTACCGTCAACGTAATCAGGATAAGGTCCGACCTTGAATTTGAAGTTGGTGTCTTGTCTAGAAAAAATATGTTAGTCCACGATTGCAGGTGTGCGACAGTTTTTGTAAATATAGACGTTACAACCGGTGCAGCGTATGTACGTGTGAAAGCGACATAGTTGTGAACAAACTTTTGACATATCCTGTTCTCAGCTCCTCGTGTATTTTTTTTAATTGGCCTGTGACATAATTCGTCCAACCTATTTTACCTTCAACTTGTCGTTCTTTCTTTGCCTGCTTATTATATTAACAGTGACAGTAACATATTAATTGTGACCCACACAATAGGGGGGAGGATAAAAAGGCGTCAGCTTCATCTTGTCCGACTTTCCGGTAAAGATAAGATTGGAGTTCGAATCCTGTATGGGTAAACTGATGGGTTTTTATCTCAAATGGTTTACCACTCGCCATTCACGAAAATTCGGGTACACTTCATCTCTAAATCATCAATGTAAATATGCGGATAGCCCAAACAGGTAGTAAGAGACTGTGTAAATGAGAAAATTTTAAAATAAGGAAACCTAAATAAGCACGCTTTGGCGGTCTTCTGGTCTGAGAAAGAGACTGGACTGCCAATGACGTGGAGATGTGGGCCAGATCCCCGTATGGTGATTTCTCATTCTCCTTCCAATCAATTATAATACATGTCCTCTAAATTATACCTTCATAATACATGTCCTATTAGTGTAGTTAAATGCGGATAGCCAAAACGGGTAGCAAAACGCGGTACAAAGTTAAAATAACCCAAGAAAATTCAAAAAAAATATTCTATTAGTTTGTTTGAATGTTTATAAAAAAAAATTGAAATAAACAAAGCATAAAATAATATATCCTGAATTGGAAAGTAAATGGTCAGCCACGGATGTATGTCGGAAGGTGACATTGGCCAGAACAATGAGAGTGATCATGTCTTGACCTCTCAGGGACAGTATGACGCACACACCTACACAGTTCCGGTTGCTGACAATGTTCAGGGTGGACCTTGAGATGGTGACAAATCTCCCACTCCTTCCAGTAGCTCGTACGGTTCACCGAGCTAACTAATCGGTTACACCGGGAGGAATTAAACGAAAATCAAAAAAACAAAAACTCACGTTGAGTGGCCAACAGATTTACAAAGCTTCGACTAACACAAAACAAACCGTAGTGTTTGGTATTTTTACAAGACTAGAATAGTTGTTGATTGCTGACGGATGCGGTAACTGGACAGTTCATTTTAATTCTTCAATTAAGATTTCCTTCAAGCTCAACTGAAGAAATGTTTGGGCATTCGTTCTTCCTATTGTTGCACATAGAGAAGCACTCTGTGATTGAGTATGTAAGAAGAAAGAACACGCTTCTTCATTCAAACACGCTAGTCTCCCTCCAACAATTCTTTTTCTTCTAACGACAATAACAACGACTCAAGAGCTTCGTATTTACTGTCAAATTTGATTGCCCCCACCTATTCCTCGACTGGTATTTTAACGTCATCCCTACCTTGGAAACATAGAATGGAGCAGATAGGGGAAGTCGGTTTACAGTCCAACTTTCATAGGAAGGAGCTTTTGCATACTTTCTTTTTGCGGTCAACATTGATAATATTTTAATAGATAATTAATGTTACTAACCGTTTCGGTGGCTACGTGCTCTAATGCGCTACTCTTGCAGTAGACTAGGCCGCCGATGACGGAGAGATTGAGGTTCGAACCTCAATTGGGTGTAAACCTATTGAAGGTGGCTTTTCTAAAATTGTCTTCCACTCTCCCTCCACGAAAATTCTGGTACACGTCCTATAAATATGACCTCCCTAATACCTAAAACATTTAGTGTAATTAGTACATAAGCATATAAATCGAACGGGTAATAAGATGCGGTGTTTAAAAAAAGCGTTATTTTATAGGTATTGATAATATTTATCAAAAGTGACAACTGCAGATCATAAGAATTGACGTATAATTAAGTAAAAGTAGATCTAGTAACGTATTTAATTGTCAACCCTTCTTTTGAAAACTGGACACTGAATTGTTTTGTGCAATAACAAAGGTTTGTGTTTTAACAGTCGTTGAAGTCTCCCTATTTTTAATTGATATTTAGCAACTATTTCTAATAATGTTTCTAATTTTACTACAAGATTTATTTGATTTAAAATTTTTTTTTTAAAATGTTATTATGTTCACTTTTTAAAATTTGAAAAATATTATTCATTTTAATGATATAGTAGTTTCCTTAGTTGTATACTCATATTAAGAATCGAAATCACAGTTTCATGTCTTGCGGTGTATTCAATTACATTCCAATTTTAATAGGTCCCTATTTCTACTTTAACGTATTCATAGGTCAAGTCATGTTGATTTGCAGCTGTCACTCTTGATAAATATTACTATTATCTATAAAATAACAATAATTCAGATTACTGTAGGCGTAAATATTTTTTAATCTTATTTTAGATATATGTGTTTTTATTAAAATTTGTATATCAATAATCAATGCATTTACAATTTAACTAGGTTTGAATGTCCTACGGTATTATACACTTTCTTTATTCAGTTACGAAAATTACGAATTCACAAAGTTTGGTTACAATGTTTTCTTGACGAAGAAAAATAATCAAACCTGAAACCTTATTTTTTATGGACAAATACAGTGGCGGCTCGTAGCTAAAATTAGTGTAGGTGCTACTCCAGAAAATGTTCAGCCCTTGTTTTAATATTGTGTAAAAGGGGGAAAAACATGTATAAAATAAAAATTTATTCAGGAACTTGATAAAATCTTAACAAAAAAAACTGTTTTACTTACTTTAACTTAAATTGTTACAGTTCAAGCTTGATCTATTCGTTTAAAAATTAAATCCATTCTTCTGGTTTTAATTTGCGCAAATGTTTAATAACTTTCTCCTTGATATCTGGATGACAATTGAGGGAGTTTTTCTTCATTGAAAGTACTGCAAGCGCATTTAGTCTTTCTGTTAAATAAAAGAACCAAAAAAAAATTTATCAAATAGAATAGCTGGAAGCAAAATAATAATATAATTCTACACTCATTTACACTTTATCACATTCAAGAATATGGTACACGGTTGTTTTTAAGCACAACACACGCTGAGTAAAAAAAACACTTTCCTCCACCATCATGCCAGAGCCGGCACTGCGAGAACAACAGTGCTCTCTTTACCTGGTAGTTCCACTTTCCTCTCCACCCCCCTTTTATGTGTGCATGCGCATAACAGTCAAACACCACGTCGCTGGCACTGTGATGCGCACTGTTCCATACAATGCTTTTGTATCTTTTTCATAAACTTGGTGATGGCTACTGGAGTACTGACAGTAAGCTTAAGGAATATATATTGTACTACAAAAATAAAGAAATAATTAAAGAAAAAAGGACTCATTATATTAAATGCTATCGATAATATCAAGTGGAAATAGGGGGTGCTGCAGTTCCTGTACACAAGCTGCCACTGAACAAATATAACTTCAACTATATTTAATAAAACATTATTCCATGAAAATAAAACAAATTGTTTAAGCGCATCTCTCGTTAGTGAATGTGTATGAAACAAACAATACTGAAATAATAATGTATTTCTAGTAGTGCTACGATTACTTCACAGTTGATCATTTTGTTCAGGAAACTGTGACTTGGCTGTGATCGTGATCAGCGAGATCAAAAGAAATGAAAAAGGAAAGTGAAGTTCTTGACAGACAAAGGAGAGTTGGAAGAGGGGGAGGGGTATTAAAAGGAGGGAGGCTGCATTGTTGGTGTGTAACGTCCACTAACAGAACCCGCCGCGCGGTGAAGTCACTGGTCCCGTCGTCCTTGAAGGTAACACTAACTCCGGCAAGGTTGTCTTGTTCCGTCCCGTTACCCGCTCTGGGAGGCTGGATGGACCAGTATAACACTGTAAACCACGACTAGCTGGCATTACACTCAAAAAGATCGCGGCTTCGATTACCGGCCATGGTTAGCAGATGTTTATTATATACATTTGATAAGTGACATTCCCTCTTCACGCTAAGAATAAGATTGGCCAATGGTGTACCTGGTGGAGAAAGATGAAGGGGGAAGGGTGGTAAAAAAAACCTTCATTACATTGTATATAAGACCATAGCTAGATCACTTTTTAATTAATTAATTATTATTTAAATAGTAACAAAATAAAGGTACACGAAACAGCCACTATTGTGAGGTCGAGGCACATCATAGTTTCTAACGTGCTTAAGACAAGTTAAGGGATTAATTATAACCTGGGACTGTACTTATGAACGCTTCAGGAATACTCGTACCACATCCAAATTCACATACATTTAAGAATAAATAAGTTCGACTTGACTTGGGTTCAAAATGATAAAGCTAGTAGTTAGTCAACATAGAGCCCTGGAGGTCTCAGGCGAAGCATGGAGCTAATGATTATTTAAAATTTGTTTCAACTAATAATAACTACTAATATGATCAAATAATCCTACAAATTTTGATAAAACCCCCACACTCATTTGAAAACTAATTAGCTCATTTATAAATATCAATTGTCATCAAAATATTTCTAGAGTTAAAAAAAATCTATTTTCAAACATATTATAAATTTTCTTCTTCCTTTATTCAAAAATCAAAGGGTAGTGTATGAATCTAAAACATTTTAATGAGTTTTATATAACTATTCGATACAGAAAAAAAGTATAGAAATCTAACTATATTATTTAAATATTTCTTCTTAGTTATCATAAAAAACAAAACAGATTCTTAAATTCTTTTAATATTCATATATTTTCTTAGACTCTGGCGTTTATGTGGCTGTCCACCCTCTCAAAATTTCGATTTGGCTACGTCCTTGACTGTATGCCCCCCCACACCCTAAAATAAATGTCTGGATGCGCCATAAAGTTGGTGGTCCAACTTATTTCCAAAAATATAATATTTAAAAGAATTAAACTACGAAATAGATTTTAATAGCTTATATATCGTATTACATTTGTTACTAAACACACATAGATTAAAAGCTAAATCTAAGTGTATATACAATCATTTTTACATCAAGTATAAGAAAAACTGTCTACACGTTGTACAAATCATTGTAATCTCTTTAGATGAATAAAGGGGTATTATTTTAAAATAATCAGTTTTATAGTGTACACTTCACATTTTACATTTACAAGCAATAAATATCCTTAAGTTCAAAGAATCGAGTAACAATTGCCTCATTTATTAATTAAAATTGATGATATATTTTAATGAATGCCTTCATCTTATTTGTGTTACATTGTCTTGTTTGCGTTGCGTTTAACACCATTCTCATTAATGATTTAATATAAAAATGAATAGTTTAGAGGGAGTAGAACCGCATTAGCGTGGATAGAGGATGGGAAACCCATTACTCACATTTGGAAGACAGTAGTAGGTAAGAACCGGGAGTTTCAGGGCGCAAAGGGGTGGCTGGTGGTGGGGGGTAATAGCTTGTAGATAAGGGGAGGTGCACGCACCTCCCCTTATCTACAAGCTATTACCCCCCACCACCAGCCACCCCTTTGCGCCCTGAAACTCCCGGTTCTTACCTACTGACAGTCCTAGACTTAAAATTCAACTTCTTCACCGGCAAATTAGTTTATTGCGAGTCTGATGCCTTATACCACGGGACCAACGATGAAGGTCCTAGCTTAGTTACGAATACATTTTTGTTGCGCAACCTTGATGAAAGTCTTGTTTAGATCAACAGAAATATCAAGAAATTGTTTCAAATTTAATTAATTAATATTGTACGTGAACGAATGGTATCATCAAATCTGGCTTGACAACGTAGTGTGGTGAGATACGAACGAATGAAGCTACTCTTAGGCACGTAACAAATTATCATGGATCTAACTAACCATTTTTTGAAAGCATTTTCTTAAACAACAATTTTTTGATGATCACATTCTTAATTAATTTTAAGTTAATTGCATCTTAATACCCGTCATGGCTATCCACGGAGAAGGGACGTGTAAGCTAAAACTCAAAAGTATGTTTGCAGTAATCGTAGGAAGTCATTTGATATAGAAAATAGAAATCTTTGTACATTCGGCCGGAATTTGAATCCCAAATTTTCAGTTACCGGCAAACCAAACAAGATTAGACTGATGCATTTGTCCGCCTGTTTACCAATGTTGTTCTTAAGAAGTTGAATACAAAAAACAAAAAATCCCATTTTAGACTTAATTTTAAGTCTGTGATTACTCTTTGGATACACTACAATACTGCTAACAATAAATTAACATTTTCATATAATAATAGAATACTTAAAATAAAAGTCTACAGAAATATAAAAAGACGTAAAATCATTAAATTTATTATAGTTTATAAAATTATCCCATGAGTGATTTTGAGTTTAATGCTTAGGCTAAAATATTTTGGTTAATAAAACATAATAATACGGAAAATGTGATAATCTCATTTTCTGGCTTGATGAATAAACGTAAATATTTCATAACTTTGATTAAAAATTGCTTTTTAAAGGTTATATTTTGGTGGTTTATTCGATTTAGATTTGAATTTGTATATATTTTTAATTAGTTTGGCCACTCAGTAAGATAGTAACAAACAATTTTATTTAGCGTTATCCTTGAATCATACGAAGATAAATAAGTTTAATGATACAATAAATATACTAGTATCTACTCACAATGATAGGTTTTCATGATTGGTTGATTACTATACAGCTGCTCATTACTTTCAAGGCTAGTGTAGTTTTACTTTAAAATGAAACATAATGATCTTAAACTTAAAATCTCATTGGGTAACTTGTTTGAAATTTCAATTGAACCGATAAAAAATATTTACATTCTATTTTTACGCTTCTACATTTCTATTAATTTTGTTACAATTGTTTATAATTTATAAGGTTTATAACATTAAAATATCTTTGCTCCTTGACCAGACCTCTAGGCGGAGATCTTACACATTACATTTAAGAAATTTATTTAATGTTTGGCGGTGATAGTACATTGAGGTAGATACAAAACTGCCGGGTAACTTATTCTTTGAAGATATACTTACTGTAAAAGATGTTAGTATAAACTATAAACACTGAATGTGCATATATTAGATTATAGTTCAATACGTTTGTAATGTTAACTAATTTACCAATAATTTGTTTCATCTTGCTTGTTTTTTTTATTGAATTATATAAGGATATAATAATCAAATACATCACTTGATGATGAATAAAATACGTCTTACAAGCTCACTGGATGTCAGGTTACGATTCAGACTTGGTAATAGCAAAACATAGGTAACGTCTGTTAGTAATAAAAAAAACAGGCGTTAAAGCTAAAAAAAAATACTATGTGGAAAAGCTGACAGATGGTGAATGTAGGAATATATGTAGGATGTGAAGAAACAATGAATTCATAGAAATAGTGGGTAATTGTCAGGAATAATAATATAAGAAATGCAGCAAAGGGTAGTTTAATTCTTTGCAAAAAGAGGAGGAAGAAACCATGGTTTAGTAACGGATGTTAAGAAGTAGTAGAGGAGATAAAGGAAGCAAAATTACATCAGTTAGAAAGTCCTAGTATATTGAGCTTAGACACATTTATCGTTGCCAAAGGAAGGCCAGTGCTTATTCAGAAACAGAAAGAGAGTAACTTATTTAAAGGGTAACGTTAGCAGGATAGGAAAAAATAGCAAAAAATAAGAACATCAGGGAAATGTATTCAAGAATTAATGAATCTAGGAAACATGATCAGGCTGGTGCCAATTTATTGAAAGATGAGAATGGTAACCTGATGGCAGATACAAGATAGGTTTTGAGTAGATGGAACGAAAACTTCAGGCATATTATGAATGTTCATGAAGTAACCGAACCATGTGAGGGTATCGATATCCATACTGTTGAATCACTATTCCCAGATCCAGGTACAGATTTAAATATTTAGGAACAATTTTAACTAGCAATAACGATATTAGTTTAGAAATTTGGAAAATAATACAATCGGGAAATGCATGCTATTACTGGTTCAGTAATTGTTGACATCTCACCTGTTTTAAAGGAATGTAAAACTCAGAATATATAAAACAATTTTACCTGTTGTTCTATATGGGTGTGTAGCATGGTCTCTTACATTACGTGACGCAAAAAAAAATTAGGATGCTCGAAAACAAGGTGCTTAGGAAGATATTTGGTCCATAAATGGTTGAGGCTTCTGGGGATTGGAGGAAGATACATAATGATGAGTTACATAACCTGTACTCATAATCAAGTATCGGAGATTATGTTGTGTAGGACATGCAGCGCGAATAGGAGATTCTAGAACCTTGTTCAGGGTACTGGCTGGCAAAACTAAAGGGAAGAGACCATTGGTAAGACCTAGACGCATCTAGAAGGCTAATAATAGAATTGAGCTGAAAGAGATAGGGTGAAATGAGGTAGACTGGATATAACTAGCTCAATATTAGGATAGGGTGAAATGAGGTAGACTGGATATAACTAGCTCAATATTAGGATAGGGTGAAATGAGGTGGACTGGATAGAACTATCTCAAGATAGGGACAGGGTGAAATAAGGTGAGATGAATAGAACTAGCCCAAGATAGAGGCAAGGTGTAATAAGGTGAACTGAATAGAACTAGATCAACATAGAGATAAGGTGTAATGAGCTTGACTGGATAAAACTAGACCAACATAGGGATAAAGTGTAATGAGGTTGACTGGATATAACTAGCTCATAATTGGGATAGGGTGAAATGAGGTGGACTGGATAGAACTATCTCAAGATAGGGACAGGGTTAAATAAGGTGAAATGAATAGAACTAGACAAACATAGAGATTAGGTGTAATGAGGTTGACTGGATAGAACTAGACCAACATAGAGATAAGGTGTAATGAGGTTGACTGGATAGAATTAGCTCATGATAGGGATATCTGGCGTACTCTTGTATGTGCGGAAATTAACTTTCGCGTCCCTAATGCCCTAGACTCTAGGGCCTAGAGTAAGTAAGCAAGATATTTATGATTTAGAAAACAATGTATACATTTAAATAAGACTCTGATAAACATTTCGCTACCATGGTTTTAATATTGATTGATTTTTTTTTTAATAATTTACTGTTTGTATATTTATGTTCTAGAAATATATTTATTAGAAAATATAATAATTTAATAACTTAATTCTTAATGGTATTTATAAGGAGCTTCATTTTAACATTTTACAAAATTCTGGCGCTAAAAGATTGTCACGAAGAAATCGCCTCACCATATTGAAAATCTTGTTGCTAAGCAGCCTCCAGTTTTATTTTTTATTTCCTTGGGTGTGGCATGTCTCAGGGGGGGAAAAATGTAGCAGTGAAGTTGCTGTTTTCTTTGTCTGCCAAACATGTATTCAAGGCAGACCAGTTCCACAAGCTCCTGATCTTTGTTGGACAACAATCGCTATTGGCAGCTCCGGTTTGCCTGTCGACCAGGATAATGTATTGTTACATATCGCAGGGTGTTATTAAATTCGTGAAGGCATGCGGCCGGTGGTTGTGTAACAAAGATGTGTGATTAAACAACACGGCTGAGGATTTAATTTTCATACACAATAAACAAGAAATTATACAATTGATTGTTAGTGTATGGCAACATTTGCTAAAATAATTTTGACAACACTTTATTCAAAATCTTTTAAACTTTACATGAAGAAATAAGCGATTTAGTAGTTAATTATTTGCATTCCATCCATCCGATAATAACGTAGCTGCCTAAATTAATTTTAACAACCCCTCTCCTCGTAACGGTGGACATGCGAATAAAAGCGTATGCCTCGTTTTATATGGTTTAATAGTGATCAATAGGTTGGAGTTCAAATCGCAGCTGGATGTAGTGAATATTTTTTTCTAAATAGTTGTCCAGTTTTTTCACGCAAAAGAAAATTTCACTCCAGTTATACTGAAAGATATGTCTTGCTTTGACGAATAATATTATGGCCCTAGCTTATAAGATGCTCCATAAAGTAGCCGTCAAGGAAAGACCTTCCAGGTTAAAGGAAATATATATTGTACATTTCATTTAAAATTTCTTATCCCAAGCCTATTAATGAAAATATAACCCTTTTGGGCACGTCCCAAACGCTAATGCCTATTTAATTTAATCTGCACTTGATTAGTTCGAAACGACTTACTGTTCAATGATAACGGGTTTATTCCAAGGCCTTTTGGGACACTATATAATGCAAGGATAACACCATCACCGGTAGCAATCAACATTCCACGTCAAATAAATGTTCCCGATGATACCGAGAACTGCTGTACGTGACTTTTACGAAAAAAACAAATCAAAGCCGAACCAAAGAAATGAACCACCATTGGAGTAATGTGTAGGAACATTCATTTGGTAACCATTAAGGTGGAACGAACATTTTTGTGGTTCTTGTTTTGGGACAACTGGAAAGTCTTTTGCAGCATATGGTTATAAAGTGGCAAATAGCTTTCGTTCGAGGGTGTTAACAAGGTGTTTTCACTTTAAATTATTGTCAATATGTCTTAGCAGTTGATCATCACTTAAAACTAACCAATGCACCTACTTACAATTTCAAAATTTTCCTCATCTGGTGTGAATTATAAAGTGGTTAGTCCTCACTTCAAGCTAATAACAATGCACCTCTTTAAAATTTAAAATTGTTCACCCTTTGGTGCGAATTTGAAAGTGTTAGTCCTCACTTCAAACTAATAACAATGCACTTCCTTAAAATTTCAAAATTTTCCCCATTTGGTGTGAATTATAAAGTGGTTAATCCTCACATCAAGCTAATAACCATGCACCTCTTTAAAATTTAAAATTGTTCACCCTTTGGCGCGAGTTTGAAAGTGTTAGTCCTCACTTCAAACTAATAACAATGCACTTCCTTAATATTTCAAAATTTTCACCATCTGGCAAATTCCCGAGATCTTATTTCTTTTGAAGATATTAATATTTTTCCGACCTACCCATATGTCAGCATACGTCGGGAGGGAAATACCACTGTCCTTGTTTATTTATGATTGGAGCTCGATATTCCACTAACCCCGACTAAATTAAATTGCACCAATTAACCTTCGGTGCTAACCAACAAGGCTTTTTATTGAAGGTGAACCTTTTGCGTTTAGAAGGTCGAAAATCACGGTGCAGTGGTAGGTTTAGAATGCGAGTACCGTTTCCACGCACCTGGAAAACCCAGTGAGTCGGGAGAAAACAGAGGTGTTTTTTTTGTCTGGGAAATAAACGAGAAAACACAGATAATTTTACAAAATCTAGAATAAATTTTGAATTATTTGTTAATTTAAGATGCTTAAGGCCCTTGGCCCTGTCGAGTGCAAGTCTAAAACTTATTTTGTGGGTTGGTGGGTTGGAGGGTGAAAGGCGTGGCGTGGTTTCACAACCGACCAAAGTATCCTTCCGCACCAACAAGAACAGATGGGCCACGGAAACCGTAGATAGCGCTAGCTACTGGACAGATCTTGCGGAAAAATCATACGTTTGGAAATATTAGTTTTCTCGAGAACGAGTAAAATGTTAATGTAAATATTTTCAACACCCCTTCTAAGATAGTGTATCAATGTTAGTCAGTTTGATGTGAAATGAAATTGTATTGCTCTTTTCTATAACCTAAGCTGCCTAAAAAAGGGGGGGAGTGGGAATTCCATCTGGAATAATTGGAAAACACGGGGAATTTGGAAGTAAGAAAATAGTGGCAACCCTGACAACAAAAAATTGACAAATTGTTAATATTATTTTATTGGCATTAATACTAGTTAGCTGTCCAAAGTGTTAGTTTCAGAACATATGATTAGACGTATGAAAACATAAAAGCAGCTGTGTTAACTTTTTTTTAAACTATTCTATAACTTTATAGTAATCTCATTATATATCATGGTTCCAATTACTTTGAACCGTTCGGTGTATTAAAACAAACTTAATTTGATTTCGTCATTGAATTATATGGCATATACTTTATTTTAAGTGGCCCTGATCTTTTCATAACATCTTTTCAAAGCCACAATGTTACGCCATATTAATTTCTAAATTGGAATATACAAGAGGAAATGTATCAGGTGATGGTTTGTAGTTCACTATAATCATGAGGCCAAGGTTGGGTAGCTCATACATATTCTACTATGGAAACAACAGTTTGAAGAATATTATATTATATTATATTATATTATATTATATTATATTATATTACATTATATTATATTATATTATATTTGAATGCATTATAACTAAAATCATGTAAAAAGCATTAGTTTTAAATTACTTTTAATGTGAAATAAAAGCGTACACAAAAGAACAGAAATCAACTTTTTTTAATACCTTGTCACCCACTTTGGTGGCGTTAGCTAACGCGCTAGTTTCATGTTGAGCTAGACTGCTGAGGTTCAAATCTCGGCCAGATGAACTGGGGATGGCTCTTCCTAAGTAGTTTTCCACTCCCCTTTCACGAAAATGCGGCTTCACTTCCTCTAAATTCAACCTTCCCAATTCCTAACCCATTAGCGTAATTAGTACATGAGCGTATAACCCGAACGGGTAGTAATATGCGGTGCTAGATTTATACCCTGTCTCACTACCCGTACGAGACTTAGGCCCACGCGTATGTTACTGATTATGTTTATGTACTAGGGTTTATGAAGGTTAAATTTAGAGGAATATACCTGCATCCTCGTGGAAGGAGAATGGAAAACCATTTAGATAAAACCACTCTCAGTACACCTTACCGGGATTCGAACTCCAAACTCCCCCTCACTGACAAAACATGGTATACGAGCCTGACATTAAATCTATGTGGCAACCAATGCGGGTTTTAATTGTTTAGAACATAAACTGCACCCGCTTAGGTGGCCGCATGGTCTTAACGCGCTACTTTCGTGTTAGACTAGACCGCCAAGTATGGAGAATTCGGGGTTTGTTACCGGTCGGGTGCACTGAGGATGGTTTTTTCCTAAATGCGTTTGCACTCTTCCTCCGCGCAAATGAGGTTACACTTCCTCTAAACTATGACTTCCTAAACCCGAACACATTAGTGTAACTTAGTACATAGGCCCAAATGAGTAGTAAGACGCAATGGTAAAAAAAAGTTAACTGCATTTTTCTTGTATTATTATTATTATTATTATTAGCACTGCGTCTTACTACCCGTTCGGGTTTACGCACTTACGCTAATGTGTAATGGTAGGGTGATTGTGAGATGAAATGAAGGACCTACAGTTTAACGTGGAATCCGAACCACGGTCGAGGCCTGGCATTCCCCACACTCACAAGATGTATTGTCAGAGGTGAAGGAAGGGTTTGGTAATCAGATAAATCTGTGCCGGGACCCAGGATTGAACCCCAGCCGCCAGCACAAACCTTACTTCTAGACCACCAGGCTACCATTTTTCTTGTAATATCTTACTCAAAACAGGATAGTTATTGTATTATATTGATCATTGTTCCTGTGCTGATCAAAACTTAATGAAGTTGTTGTGAAACATAGCATTTGGAACACTTTCTCTTTCCTTGAGCGCGCGCGGGCCTCGAAGCAGGACTTGCTAACCTTCGTGACAAGGGAGGTAGGAAACACACACAAAAAAACTGGTCCACACGAGAGGTATTATGGGAGGAGGTCCTTGAGTTACCTTGTTAGGAGTGAGACATTCCACTACACACAATCTAAGCACTTATTTTAATAGGTTGCACACATTCGACCACCAACTTTGATTGAAAAATCACTAAAATCTGGTATTATAGTAATATGTTTTACTGAGTTTATTAATTATAAAGTTCATCTAGAACTTATCAAATGCTTACAATAATAGTTTCTTAGGGATCACTTTATAACGCATTTTTACATCATGAATTAAAAGGACTAAGAATATAAATAAGCTACAATCATATTGTTTTTATTTCCGTCATTGTGTAAAAATGAGTTTCCAATTTTCAAGTAACGAGATTCCTATGAAAATGTTGGCTCTCAAGTTGATTACACAACAGAAAATGAATTAAAACTGTTAAAAAAATCTTATTTTTATTTTTATTAGCTCACATCGCTTGTCTAAGAAGACGTCACTCTTATGTTAGACTGGATCTTAGCTAAACGGGAGATCGGAGTTCGAATCTTGATCGGATGTACTGAGGGTGTTTTTACTAAATGATTTCCTACTCCTTCTCTACGTAAATTTGGGTATAGTTTACCTTACTCATCCCTCCTCCACAAGTGTAATTATTGTATGCTTATATACCCGCTTCGGTGGCCACGTGGTCTAGGGTGCTTCGCTCGCAATAGACTAGATATCCGATGACGGTGGTATCAAGTTTCGAATCTCGGTCGGGTGTAATGAGAGTGCCCTTTTCAAAACGATTTTCCACTCTTCTTCCACACAAATGCGGGCACACTTTCTCTAAATATAACCATACTTATCCCTAAAACCACTAGCGTAGTACATAATTGTATAGCCCGGACACGGTGCTAAAAAAAAGTACGCCTATAGCACGAACAGATACTAAGACATGTTAACAAATAAGTGCTTTTTTTAAACATATCATGCTGCCCAAAAAAATTGTACGTTTGATACAAGAGTTGGAACTGCCTCGACTTTAAGGGGCTGTAATGCAGATAAGCACCAAAATTTGCCAGAAGAAATAATGTGAAATTATATCTTATAACCCTGCGTTAGTTTTGTCTAGTCTGGTTTTCCTGAGACGGAGGGAGCTGTTTGAATCCCAACCGAGTCCCCCATAAGTGGTTTTCCTCTCTCCCGCCACGCAAATGCGAGTACACTTCCTTTATATGATTATTTCTTCATTTCTACTCCATTAGTGTAAATATTCAGATAGGCTGGACGGGTAACAAGACGTGTAGAGCTCACAAAAACAAATTCCATAGTAGCTGGTAAGAATTGAACCCTTGCTCGTCAGGTGAAAGCTGGTGTAAATCGCTTATCTACCCTTCCAGTTGAATTATTACTATTATTATTATTATTATTATTATTATTATTATTATTATTAAAAAGAAAAATAAGGAGGAAGTGGTTTTGGTTTTTTGAATAAATTCTTAACCAACCAAACACGGCCAACCTAGGCAGGCTGGGTAATTTATGTAATAGGAGCAAGGACTGATGTGACGATCATGTCTGTCCTTGTGTATCCCCCTAATTAATTATGAACTAATTAATGAAACTCGATCGGAATAGACAGAGACATTAATCGGTGGCAAGAAAATTAATATCCAAACAAAACAAGTGGGTCCAAAAGGTCCCTAGTTTACAAAAAGTTTGTTATGTGGACATATCAGACCTAGCGCTGGGGGTCACGTGGTTTAAGGCATCAGTATAAAAATATCCTGGAATTCAGGTAAAGGGGATGTTTGGGTTCGGATATCTGCTGGGTGACATTCTTCTAAATTACCTACTCCTTACTGTGCCATTTATATAAATCGTTAATAAACATGTATTTTAAATGCACTAATAAATAAAAGATAAAACAATAAATTCCACCTATTTGTAAATATATTGGTAACTGCAAATCATGAAGATCTAAGTTATCTGTGCACGGTAAGAAGAATATTCTAGAAATTACAAACATATTTGCTGCGGTCAACATAAGCCACATTTTACTAAACTATGACTTTTTTAGTTATTTTATTTTGCGTATGCCACCGGAGTTAGTCGGATGGACATTATACATTCCTATTGGTGACCTGGTGGTCTAGGGGTAAGGTGTCAGACTTCTGTGCTGGCGGCCGGCGTTCAATCCTCGGTCCCGGCATAGATTTATCTGATTACCAAACCCTTCCTTCACCTCTGACAAGACATCTTGTGAATGTGGGGAATGCCAGGCCTCCACCGTGGTTCGGATTCCACGTTAAACTGTAGGTCCTCCATTTCATCTCACAATCACCCTACCATTACACATTATCGTAAGTGCGTATAACCTGAACGGTTAGTAAGACGCGGTGCTAATTAATAATAATAATAATAATTAGACATTCCTGACCTTCTTATATTGAGGAAACATGTATCAGCGGTTATTTCGTCCCGATGAGATGATGTGAATATAGTGATGATGGATATATGGTACCAGTAGAAGTCTAAAACCTAACTTAAGCCTAATAAACCAGACTATGGTGACTATAGGAACAATTTCGTGCCTGGAAAAGTACCTATGGTTCCACCAGGAAATGAACCCGGGACCTCTAAATTACTAGCCAGGAATGCTGACCAAAAGAAAGACCGGCCTATCGACATTGATAACTCTTTATCAAATATTACAGGCCCGTTTTAGTTGTCTAAGGGTCTAAGCCGTGTCACTCTCGCAATATAACGAACTTCCGGTGATGGGAGATCAAGGTTTGAATCCTGGTCGAGTGCACTGAAGGTGGCTTTCACTAAATGGTTTCCCGTTATACCTCAATGCAAATGCAGGTATATTTCCTCTAAAATCTGCCTTCCTTATTCCTTTGTCGATTAGTGTAAATATGCGGATAGTTCTGACGGGTATTAAAACGTGGTGCATGCACACACACACACACACACACACACATACATACATATGAAGTCTTACTAAACTACAGCCACACCCGCTCATACTCCTCTAAGTGGGACAATAATTCTGTTTTTTAAAAAACTGGTTTTTAAACCCCACACATGATAGGGTTCTATTTGTAACATTACGTGACTCTCATATCATATTACGGTAGTAAGACAGTAATTTTGTTCTTGATCTTTGTTACGCTGCTCCGTGTGGTTGTAATACTAACTAATAAACAATAAGTGGGAGGCGATCTTGTAAGAGCTATCATAACTTCGTATCTAGAGCAAAGGTACACCAAGCCGGATAAGTTTTCATTGGGTCTAGCGAGAATGTGTCTCGATTTTTCTACGCCTTAGTTCAGTCGGTAGCGTGTCTTTCTACCGAATTAAGGGCTACGGGTTTGATTCCCGAAATAGACAAATCATTTATAGTTTGTGAAATGTCCGTTTCCCCCTTTCAAAGTGATGAATTAAAGGTCAGAAGGTTGGATGTTGTGTATGTTCTAGATTTAAGTTATTTTACAAATCGTGTGCGGATAAAATCAGTTAATTCAGAAAGTGCGCGTACCCTCAAAAAAGAATGTTGTGAAAAATATAATTACAGTACTTAATATATTAAATTAGTATTTTTTAAACTTGTGCTTCACATATTTCTACCTATCCATATTTACACTAATGAGTAAGAAATGAGGACGGTGGAAAAGTCTAAAGGAAATGCACTTCCATTTGCTTGCAGCGAGTGTGGGAGCAACTTAATTTTTCTTTAGCACCGCGTATTACTACCCGTTATAAGCCTATGTACTAACTACGCTAATAGGCTGGGGCTGAAGAAGGTTTAATTTAGAAGAAGTGTACTCACGTTTGCGTGAAGAGAAAGAGATGGGAACCATTTAGTAAAAATCACCCTTGGTACACCACACAGGATCGAACCACAATCTTCCCTGTCGTCGGCAGGCTAGTATATTGCGAGAGTAACGCCTTATACTATGTGACCACCGAAGCAAATGACAACTTAGTTGAAACCCTCTCAGTACAACCAACTGGGATTCGAACACCTATCTCTCCCGTCACTAGACAAAACGAGACTGACGCCTTTGTACGAGTGTCCACTGGTGGGATTAACTCGTGAAATTCATTTACTGAGGGTTTAATGTTGTTTCAAGATGGCTAACGCTACATCAACAGTTTTAATTGAGGAAAGGAAAATCTTATGACAAATTTTGTCTCGTAATTTGGGAAATAGAGCTACCAATGCTTTATTACAATACTAAGAAAGTCCTAATTGATTTTATTAAGTAATACTGTGTGTTATTTTCTTTGAAAACACAATATATGTTAAAAACATATTCAAATGAGTAAATTATTAAAAGGATTAATATTATTAAACCGATTTAATAACAAATTTTATGTAATCAAAATATATATAAAATATATCAATTGCTAACTTTATTTACATAGAGTTATTACATTACATTATATTATTTCGTATGAATTTATTATTTTATCAAGGTCTAATATTAAGTTATGTGAATTATTTTGAATGCATATTTAAAATTTACAATTTCATTAACTTTCTTATTAAAAGCTGTGAAAATAAGCTTTCATTAACTATCAATATTAATTTAATGTTGTAATATATATTTTATTTTATTTAATAGCGCTTGAGCTCAACTTGAACAATATTAACTGTGTAATGCAACTTGTGTTGTTGTTGTTATTATTATTATTATTATTAAGAAATACATATTAAGAGTAACATGACACCCACTTTGGTGGCCGCATAGTCTAAGGCGCTACTCTCGCGGTAGATTAGACTGCCGATTACGGGGAGATCAAAGCTAGAATTTCGGTCGGACGTATTTAAGGTTTTTTTCCCTTCCAAAATAGTTTTACACTCTTCCTCCATAAAAATACTTGTACACTTCCTTCAAATATAGCCTTTATCGTAATTAGAACATATGCGTATAACGGGTAGTAAGACGCGGTGATAAAAAAAAAAAAGAGTGGTATATCCGGCCTCGATTATCGAATGGTCTAAGCTCTAAGGAATGGCGTCCCTCAATATACTGGACTGCCGATGATGCGGAAATTGGGGTTCGAATCCCGTTTGAGTGTATTAGTTTATTTTTCAAAATTAATTTCCACTCTCTCTTTCTACACGCAAATGTAGGTACACTACTCTAAATTTAACCTTTTTTTGTCCCTAGCATACTAGAGTAATTAATAAAAAAGTATGCGTATAGCCCGAACGGGTAATAAAACGCAATGCTAAAAAATAAAAAATAAAAATAGTGGCATGTGAATCATTGGTCTCACACATCTGATGATATTGCCAACCATTTTCACCCAAGGTATAGAATCGTGGGAAAGCTTGCTTCTATTCAAATGTCTCGGAAGAAAGATCTAGATTGATGTTCTGTGCTAATGTTCGTAAGACACCTTGACCATGTCACTTAAAAGCGTGAGCACGACTGACGGTGGGTAAGCTAGGCCAGGAGATGAACCTACTGCCACCACAAGAAATGGTCTACGACCGTCACTGTACAGCGACGAACCTATCAGGGTCATAAAATGTCACGACACCAGCCAAGTGCGAGGAATAGCAAACCAGGAAACAACTAATCCGACAGATGAATCGGACCTGACCATACTACACTGGATATCATCATGGTTACTATTGGGAAACAGCGTTGTCATTCTTTTGTTTAGGTGTGGCCTGTCTTCCCTTAAATATAAGACAAGTTTTGCAACATTGTGTTGGTTCATTGATGTTGCCAGTAACTCCTTACTACCCCCAAAACACCACCTTCCATCATAACTGAAAGCTAGGAGATTATTTTTCAACAGTTAACCGGGAGATGTCAACCTCAGTGCTCTTTGGGTAAAATACTCACCTCAAGACCCGAGGTTCATGGTTTTAAACCGAGCTGAAGTCAACGGATACTTCTTGGATGATAAAAATCTGTATTACAACTTCTTTCGGAGGGGAAGTAAAGCTGTCAGTCCTATTTCGATTGGGACATGTAAAAGGACCCTGGAAGGTATGGGAAAATACCTTTTCGGCAAAATTGGTAGGCCCTTTATGCGCTCGCTCATAGAAATCCTCTTGTGGAAGGTGATTGGGACCTACCACACTTCCTGAACTATCCTGGTACATAGGTTATTTACCAGATGGTGCAGGCAGCACTAACCAAACAAAGGGTTGAGTGCATGTGCAGCCCCGGTTGGATTAAAATCACATCAAACCAACCTCCATCTCGTTGGTTTAAAAAGAAGAAAAACCGAGAGAGAGAGTGAATATATAGCTTTTATCCACCTGACCTGCGATCAGAGGTGACATTCGGTGTAACTTACTAACTAATCGTAATTAACGCACTTACTTAACAGTACTTTATTTAAAGTTAATACAAGATGTACATTTTCAAATCAGACTCAAAATCGAAGCATTAATGAATGCCTGCTTACTTTCCATTACAACAGTCCTATTCACC